>JBBBDQ010001654.1:2572500-2777500 GCA_037127315.1 Ascarosepion bandense | reverse complement strand
AACAGACGGTTATGTTTTAGTTTCGACGAAAGGCCTAGAAATTGAAACCTGTGAGCTGTGTTCAAAATCTGACTCTTTTTGTTGGCGCTAACCTCATGGAAATGCCATCTGGTGTGCGGATGTTCAAGAAATAGAAGCACGTAAAGAGCCAATTTCTAATATAATCGAGTTCATTACGATCAGGTTGGAGCAATTACCTTTGTGTAAGGTATGAATCCGTCTCCACTCCCACATGTTTTGTGTTAAATAGCAAGAACAACTAGCCTCTCTAGCGGTGTTTGGTACCCATTCTATAAGAATGATAACTCTAAACTCCTTAACAATTTAGATACTTCGATCGTGCTTTTATCAAATTGCGTTCTTCCGGAAAAACAAAAAAGAAAATAAAAAAAGCAATCAACAGAAACCAGTTCATTGAATGAGTCGTGCAATTATCCACTAGTGGGTTGTATAATAACTCTAATTCAAATTTAATTTCAATATGAAATTGTTCTTTTGAACGACATGAATCCAGTTTTTACCAAACCGCTTTGAGTCACTATCAGGTCCGACATGTTTTCTATATATAAATGTCAGGCAAGGATAACCATGAATTCAAAATGCACTGGCCACTTTTTTAAAGTACACTGAAAATTACAGCCCAAATTAGATTTGACACGCATCTTCTTCATGTGCGCTGTCCCTTGATGACGCAGGCGACCATGGACTTTCGCCTAGCCCTGTCTCTTGTTGATCTCAATATTATTTGTTTTCGTATCGCACCCAAATCATGCTCCATCTTATACTTTCACACTGATTAATTCCAAGTACTAATTAAGTTCAGCCAGCATTTTCTGTTTTTATGAAAACATATTTTATTGATTTGTTTTAATATATATATATATATATATATATATATATATATATATAGTATGTTGCGAATGTGGCATTATGCATCTTCTTGTTGCATAATGCCACATTCACCCACGTAAGTACTGAGCCTGGTCAGTACTTACGTGGGTGACCACTTGGGAATACCAGGTGCTGTTAGCGTTCACGGATGTGCGTTGTGGTGCGGTGGATATCGGCTTGGAGGGGGAAATCGGTGAGCCGAGTTCCAATTTCAGTCGAGCACACTGCACTCACTTGCGCACTAGTACCCTTGGGAAAGGTATTAATCCGTCCGTTCCCTCCAGTTATGGGTTAAATAACGGGGTAGGACTTGGGACCCTGCCCTTAAACAAATCCCAATGAGACTTGCTCCGTCAGGGAGGAAGCCCGCTCAACCCGACTAGGGTGAATGCGGCATACATACATACATACATACATACATAGCCAGTTTAAGCCTCTCTCAGAATTTTATGGCTTTTCTAAAGCTAGAACATCAAAAATGTGTTATAATTGTAACTTACTGACAAAAATACTATTTAAAGAAACCTTGGCTTTAACCCAGAGTCTAGAACGAGACGCAGTTACCAAAAACAAATCAAGATTGGATGAAGACCAATTTTACCCAAGGGTAGCAAACCAAATTGATAACTATTAGAAATATTCAACCTCACCACGAAATTTAACCAATACAGTTAAAGATGAAGTCACTCGTGCAATACACATTAAACTCTCTACAACATTGCAGCTATACTAATATGTATATAACACTCAATGTAATCAATTCACAAAGAGGATATATAACATTATGCTTTCTAGAAATAAATTGCTGTTATGTGACTGGTGCATTTAAGATATAATTCTGTATATTCCTCTGTTAATAAGATAGTTAATCTGAACGTTACGCACTGGCATTTATCTAAATCATCGACCTTTTCGTTTAGGTCTCGATGAAAGACGGGTGGAAGATACTTATGAGAGATGACGTCCAGTTTTTGTGAGTCAAAACATATATAATTTTAAAAAAGTGACGGAATGTAGTGATAATGTTCTCATCGTCTTAACGTCTGCTACTATGGGAATAAGTATTCATATCAGTTTTCTATTCAATTATTTGTACCCACTTACATATTTAATAATAACCTGCATTCATACTTATTTTTATTATTGCAATTGATTGTTAAAATGTTAACGTCAACCATTTACTGATAGAATAAGAGAATTTTTACGTATATTTGTTTTATTAATGAACTTAAATTTTTGAATCATCAAGTAAAAATTAGGGCTCATCAGAAAACCAAAGTTGGAACACCTAATTTGTTATTAGTACAAATTTACATCCATTTTAAATGAGGTCTCGCAATGCAATACACCTGGCGAAAATGTTTTTTGTTTTTTTTTTGTTGTTTTTTTTTCACTTTTAGTTTCCTACTGTGATACGTTGAAATCGTGACATGTACTATTTTAACTATCATATATTAACTATATTTATTCTTGTGAAGTGATCTGATAGCCGCATTCGAATTCTGGTAGAATTCGTTTCACAAAAACATTTGGGATAATTATTAATTTATCTCTTCTCCCTCTAGATTGAATATCAGGGCATAGTTTTACGGCCTTGGTTGACGACTGGTCTACATCAGAAAGTAATGGCAAACTACTGTGGGGAAATCTGTCTACCCAGTTATATCTCGAAAGAGACAGGTCACCCAAGCGTATATTATTTAAGACAATTAACTGACTGACTGAAGTGAAATTAAACATATAATGGAATTCAATTTAAAAAAAAAATCTTCACTTTTAGATGATGGTTGCTTTTGCTCATATATTTACCTCTGTTCATTTGCAAAATTCCTAGTTGACCTTAGGACAAAATATATTCAATAAGTGTTAAATGTACATTATTTTAAAGTGTACCTTCTGGTGTCATTTAAATTTATGCTTTCACATGTATAATTATAAATTATAGTGTTCTAACATGCAACCCTTACGAAATTATGTTAAAATCTTTTAACGTTTCCATCTGGAATTTAAGGAAACAAATCTTAATTATTGTAGCCGAACTGAAAGGCAGCAATCTGTGTGTTTGCTGAGCCGACTATAATCCCCCGTTCAAAGAGGCAACGAGTAGCATGCATGATATGCAAGCAGGATAGCGGACGCTTACGCAAATATAGCAACCGTCCTTGGTTGAATGAAATGCTGGTCGAACAAGGAAAAAAAGTTAACTGATTAAAAATGGCCTACCTTCGAATCGGAAACCAATTATGATTGATGGATTTCAAGTTTTACCTTGTTTTCAGGAAAAGAGGAACCAAGATGTAAACTATCATAATGTGTATTTATTATAAACTTGATAGAATATTTGAGTTCACTTTTAATTGTTCACTAATTTACGCTGTGGGTTTTTTAATCTGTAAAAGAATGAACTTTACCTCATGATTGCATGCGTTGATGATGATCACATAGAAAGGATGATTACGAAAATCTACATGTAATGATGGGAGAAACTGCAAAGTATTTTGATAAAATTTTGGTACGTAAATAACCACGATGTTCAGTGCTTCACAACGTAACAGAAAAAATAAATTTGACCGCAGTCTAATCTGCGATTCGCTGTTGAAAAGCTGAAAAGCCACATTTGAAAGAAACATCCCAAGCAGTGAAAATATATCGCTTAAAAATATGGAGCAGAAAACTTTCAGGAGAAACTGAAATGTGATTGAGGTTGCAGGATATTTAAAGCCAGCAAACCTTTTTAGATAGCATGATTTTTTTTAGATAATGACTTAATGATACAAGTCTTACTAATTAACTCTTAGCTGGGAAGAGAAGGGGTGGATTTATATATTTCCCAAAGTTATCTGCCCGTAAATAAATACAGCGGATCCAACAGGAATTGGAACTCCTCTCGCTTATTAATAATTTAGGACCATTATTCATTAAACCAGCCGCACATCCAATCTTACCGCTCCTGGTATTCCCAAGCGGTTACCCATTTAGTTACTGACAATGCACAAAATTGTTTAAATTCTGCGATCGTGCGGAAAAAATGTTTCAACAGGATGTGGCCGTTAGCCGGAAAATGGAAACGAGGCCCCCTTAACGTCCAAAAAGAGGTATGAACCCGACCAATGTACTGTTAGATGGAAGACGACCATCGAGGAAAAGAGTTCAGAACTGACTAAACAAAAATGTCGTCTTCGCTAATGACAATACCAGAAATCATCATGGCGGAAATTGGAAAATTGTGGTTGATACATCCAACTAAATCCGCCCTATTCATCTATACTTGCGCGATTAAATTAATATTTCCTTAAAGTGAATAACTTCAATTATCTAAAAGATTGTAAAAACAATACTTAAATTGATTCCATGCCCAGAAAAGTTGCAAATAGTTCAAAATGGCTGAAAGGTTATATGGGGAGAAATTATATATATATATATATATATATATATATATATATATATAACAGATATCAAAATAACGTATTTCGAATACACTTTTAAACATTAAGATTGATTTTCCGAATCAATACATAAGTACACTGGCTAACATACATACTATACATTAGTTGGAGAGTCTGTGCTTGTATAATGTATGCATACCAATGGTGAATCTATGAATAAAAGCCACTTATATCCGGACAGATATATGTGCATATTAAAAGATATTTAAGTCCATATTCGTTCTCATGTATACGCGCGCGCGCGCACACACACACACACACACACACACATATATATATATATATATATATATATATATATCCTTGCATGTAACCATCTATACAAATGAAACCAGCCATTGATCAATAATGAATTATAAACACAATATATGACTAAATATGTATGTATGCATTTAACAGTATCCATATTTATACATTGAATGATTCTTCAGATCGTTAGAATGTTTCCTATCAACAGACAATATTTTTCATAATATTTATGCCATTATTTATTTGTTCCTTCAGTCATTCCTCACCAGCTTGCACACTGCCTATTTTATATTAGCCAAATCTGCAACTTCGTATGTCTCTGTGCAAGTAGGATTCGTTGATCAATCAGCGGTCTTTCTGACAATCTCGTTAACTATCAATCTATCACTTGCGTATGCAAAAACATTCGCACTCGTTGGTCATGTTTTCACTGAATTATATTTTTGTATGAGGTATTTCTGTTTACTGTATACCCATGGAAACTTGTTTTCTATGCATATTAATATCTGTACGCGCGAATGTATACTTAAATTTACTGATGTTCGTGTTTGTTTTTATTATAAAGATATATTGAAATCATTCAGCGTCTGAGTAACGTTAAAATGTGTTTTGCTGCATTTCTAATAACAAGTATACATTTACATATAAATATATTCATATATAGATAATTAAAAGGTGATATACTTAGTTGCGCATGTGTATCGGGTATGAAAGCGCATAGTACGATCGGTGAGCCGATTTCAAATTTCGTGTTAGTTCGCTGCCTTCATTTTTTTCGAAATGAATTAATTCGTCTGTACTTCTTCCACCAAGTGGGTAAGTATCAGGTTAAAGTGTATTTTCTACAAATAAGTGGCACCCGCTTAAGAGAAAGAATACACTGAATCTATAATCTTGCTGAAAGAAATGAGAAGCCATTTCACTAGGTTTTTCAAGGAAGTAAGGTAATTCAAATTAATTAATTATTCTGGGGAGACACGTCATTTTGTACGTCTTCAGTGGGTGCTGTCTTCAGGCGATTGCAGATCGCCTGAAGACACCACATGGTAGAAACCTAAGTCGCGTAATAAGTCGTTTACAAATGAAAAATATTCAAAAGTTCTACATTATAATTTTATCAAACACTTTTAAATACAACTGTATACTTGTCTAATTTTATTATACCCGAGAACTAAGTAATTAATATATATATATATATATATATATATATATATATATATATATGTCAGATTAAATAAATTGCATATATTGTGTCTGTTTATTTTTAATAAAACCCGTTCATACTCGCATCTACAAAAAACATTTCTGTCTACATTCAAAATATAAAAAATAATGATCGATAACACAACTATCTACACCAAGAAAACAACAATAGCAAACTATAGATTCTCAAGGCAATATTTATTAGAAATCTTTAGCCCTCATTTATAGAATCAGTCAGGAATACTCAGGTTCTAAATCGTTGATATAAAAGAACAGTTTTTTCATGCTTTAGCACGCGCATAACCATGTCATTACAACATGTATAAAAAGATCCATTTTGTATAATTTCCACTTACTAATGAACGCTAAGCAATTTGTCAACGGTTGGATTACAAGTAAGAAATAAAATTACAATAATTTTTAGCAACACAGTTTTGCTGTAGTTTTTTGTGACCATAACTCACACCTCTGAAGATGAACCCTGCAAGGAGATTCGAAAAAAAATTTGGAACATTGAGAAATGAATGATAATAACAACTGCCAAAGTTACAGCTCATTTCTGATATCTTTGAATTAAAATACTCGAAAGATTATCCATGAGTGTGAAAGGATTTTATTAAAAATAGAAAGAAAATATGTTTGTAATTTATTTAATCGAACATGTCTAAAAGAGAATCAGCTGCATATATTTATATATATATATTAAAAGGGTCAGAGGCCGCGAAAGTTTTCTTTGAAGTTTATATTTATTGTTACTGTTATTAAACATGAGAATTTACGTGTCCATAATGGTATTTGTGACGATACACGTGTTTCGAGTCTAAACTTGACTGTTCTTCAGGCGAATAAACGTGTGGCTTTGCGTATCTAGTTCTTTTTTTTCTGAGGATCCAAGAAGTTGTTCATAAACAAGTAAGTAGAAAAATAGAAATAACAAATCAAATAAAAAAAATAAATCAGATAAAACAAATCAAATATTGGTGAGTTGTCGGTGGTTTACCACATCAGCAGGTGTATAAGTGGATAAACAGATAAATAAATGAATCTAAATCTAAACATATTTACAAATGGAACTTTGTGTGTGTATGTCCGTTACCTATAGACTCCGAAATGGCTGAACCGATTTTTTGCGAAAATTTACACAGTTGTACTATAAGCTTCTGCAAGTGTTCTTAGCTAGGTTTTGTGTCAAGGTAATCGATAATCGTTATAGAAGAAGTGGTCCGATTGTAATCAAATTTGATACACTCAAAGAAATGATTTTCAGAAATTTCAAGATTGCAGTTCTTAAAATAGTTTAGAAAATAGATAATCTATAGATATAAAAGGCAAGATCTTTGTGTGTCTATCTGTTTATCTGCCTGTATGTCTGTATTTTTTTCAGCTCTTTTATTTTAGTTTTTACTTGGGGTTTGGCTCAAATAGGTATAATTGTAGTTCTTAGTCTCAGCCATGATACCATTTATTCAGAGGACTTGTTTAGCCTTTAAAATTCAGTTTACGACGAAAAAAACTTATTTGATATTGATACCAGGAAATCAAAATTTGACTTACATCCATTCATTTTTCTTTCAGTCTACGGTTTCACTTTAACTGGAAACAACTATTGCTTTTTAGTCTTTCGTGCCAAGGTCCGAAGAGTTTGAGATCCAGGACCATGGATTAGTTTTAAAGCTTTCATTAGACCCGAGCAACCCAGGGCTATACTGCTAGTGAATAAATGAATTAATTAATTGCTTACCTTAATTTGAAATGATTTTGTTTTGGGGTTCCCTCATCAGTACTTTAAAATTATTTTTAGGCGTCATCCTTATTTACAAGTCTCCCCGTAATTGTCTTCTATCGGTCAGCTGGTTGTTTGTATTGCTTTGACGATATTTTTATTTCGTCTTTATGCTTTAGAATTGTTTTTATGGGTCAGCTGGTTCTATTTTTTGTTTGGTGTTACCAATTGAATTTGGTGTGTGTGTGTGGATGTGTGTGTGTGTGTGTGTGTGTGTGTGTTATGTCGTTTTGTAAAGCCAATGCTTATATTTTTATTAATCATTCTTTTTGCATTAATAGTGTATCACAGTCTGTATTTTGGTGGATAGGTATTAATTTAAATTTGCCCCCACGACATTCATGCAAATGTTAGAAGACATAATTTTCTGTTATATGATATTTTTATATTGCTTTTATGAATGGATAGTCTATTATTCAAGCATTGTGTCGCTCCCACGTATATCTTTGTGCATTTGTTGCATTTTAGAGCTTAAACTACATTTTTATGAGTTGCAGCTCAGATCCGTTTTTATTTCGTATGTAGATGTGTTTTAGAACTTGAAATGTTTTCCTTCTATTATTATGTTGCATACTCCACATATTTTTTGTTTGCATTTTGTGACTCCTGTGTTGTGTGGTGTTGGAATTCGATAATGTTAGGATGTCTTTTAAATTTTTTGGTCCGGCGTTAGTTATTAATTATTTTAGTTATCTGTAAGAATTCCAGTATATTTTTCATTATTGTTGAGCAATTCCCTGTGTGTTTTGATCTTTGGGAATAATTGTTTTTGTTGTGTGTGGAAACGTATGCTAGAATATGTTCTTTTTTATGTTTTTCCAGTTGTTTTTTGGGTGGGGATTCGGAGGGATTATCATGGTATTTTTATGCTAGTTGGAAACACTTATTTGTAATGCTCTTTCGTAGTTCTTCTAGGCGTATTTTATGAAGAGTTTCGTCAGTTACTATCGTGGAAATCCGTCGTGCTAGGGGATAGATGATGGATATTAAAACGTTTTTAGGATCGTGACTCTTGAATCGGAGGTATTGTTGTGTGTCTGTGGGTTTGTGGTAAATGACTGTGATTATGTAATTGTTTTCGTTTTTTATGAGGAAATCTAGGAACGTTAATTCTTTATAACTAGCGTGAATATTATTTTGGGCTGCAAGTGTTGTAGTGTACTGTGCTGTTTGATCATGTCTCCAAATGTTGATTTCTAAAGGTTAAAACAGTAATCTAGGAATTTAGATTTGTAGATAAGAAAGGCACCTAGAAGATAATTTTAACGTACTAATGACGTAACCCTATGAGAAAATCATTTCAAATTAAGGTAAGCACTTGATTCATTCATTTATTTATTTATATGTATATATGATGTGAGAAACCACAGATAAATCAACCCGCCAACATTTGATTTATCTTATTTCATTTTATTGATTTGATTTATTTTTTTTATTTTTCTAATTACTTATAAACAACAATTTGGTCCTCAGAAACAAAAGAAGATCGATACGTAAAGCCACACATTTATTCGCCTGCAGTGTAGCGTCAAAAATACCATTATAGACACTGAAAGTATCATAACATGTACAATTACAACAAGAAAAAAATGTACACTTTAAACAAAACGTTTACGGCTTCTCATACTTTTTATTCTATACCAATTTCTTTCGTTGGAACAACCCTATTTCTTTTCTTATATATATATAAATATATATATATATATATATATATATATATATATATATATATATATATAAAAATAATAACTAAATAGACTCTGTAAGTGTATAGGCCGTAAATTTATACTAAAATAAACCTTCAAAAAACAGAACCTAATTCCGTTGCAATCCGTTGCACTAAGGCGTCGGATAAATGGGGAGAAAAAAAAGAAATCCGCGGAACAAGAACAAAACATTCAATACTCCGCAGCAAAGAAAAAAAAACCCCAAACGGAACCAACCACAAGAAAAAGTGCTCGATACAAAGTACAAAAGAAGATATACAAAAGTAGAGCAAAGACACACAAAAATCTAAAGTGAGCCAAAACCTACCGCGGTTTCACACTACGGATCGTCAGCGGTAGGTTTTGGCTCACTTTAGATTTTTGTCTGTATATATATTTGGTTTAACTATGTGGACAAGTTCTGGCTACAAATATTCTTTTATTTTTCAGATTTTTAAATTAGATACTGCTAAATTTGCCAAAGTTCATATTCAATTTAATTTTATTTTAATATTATTTTCTTACCAATTAATTTTGAATGTTGACACATTCATTTTCAAGACTTGTTCAGTGCATATTTGCACAAGAGATTTTTCTTAAGTTTCAACGTTCTTAGGTTTTTCATCTTGTGCATGGCAAATAAACTACATCTGTCAACAATGCCTCTGATCAAAAGGTTGGAGGTTTTCAGAAGTGTCGAACCAGCTTTTAATTGTTGATTTTCTTAGGTCTACCCAGGTTATATGGGCGAATAATTAACACCAAAGTTACGTTCTAACACTGTGAAAGTATAAAAATTCATTTTATATCGAAAACAACAGGAAAATAAATAAATAAATAAATCACAAATAAGTAAATGAAATAAAAATAACCAGTAATATATTTTTGAAAAATAAATTATTCGCTTTTGCAAGAAAATTAAATTTCGGTCGTAAATGACACACACTGAGTTCATATGTCACTAAAACAAACCAAAGAATTTCAGATTGGATGAAACTAATTTCAATTCAATCAACGTAGCCTCTTAGAAATTGTCAAATAGAAATATTTATATTTTTATTCATTTATTTTTTGACAGCACATTTCATTATAAAGTTCCAATGGAGCAATATATCTTATTTAATGTTGACTGTTTCTCTTTTGTATATTACAGAAATTCCCGGAATTCGGAGTCTTTCTTCTTGTCCTTTTTATAGTTTATAATCATCTCACCCCAAGCAAGGTAGAACTGCAGTAGATGCGCATAATAGGAGAGAGAAGAGAAAAAAGATAACAGGTCACAGTTATTGTCGGAGAATGGGTAAGAGAAAGACAAATACATTGGTTAACAAGCACCGTGAGAGCAAAGTGTTAAGTGACAGGAAAGATGGGAATCATAGAAACAAGAAATGACGGTTGACGTGCTTTTAAACTGTTGGATATTGTATCTATCAGGGAGACAAGAATACTGAAGGGGGTTTCAAAGCCTAGAAGTGTGAGAAAAGAAACTGAGAGATTAGAAGTTTTAGTTAAAATTGATTGTTTCCCAGTAATAGGGGAGGGCCTTATTGCCAGTCTAGTGGCTCTATTAAAATCGAGTAAGGGAGGCACAAAAGAGGCTCATTGGAGCATAATCCGTGAAAGTATCTGTAGAGGAGACAGAGGGAAGCCACATATCGTCAGTAAGAGATTCGAATCTGGCCGCCTGGTCAGGATTGACTACATTGAAGATTCTTGTTTGGATCTTGTCGAGAAAAACAAGGTGAACAGCAGGGGCGCTGGTTCTAGATATAGCAGCAGTATTCAATGAACGGATGGTAGATTTGTTTGTTTGGGTGGATGATTGATTTATAATAGTCATCTGTATTAAACAAAAATTAAAATAATATTGACATTTAATTTTAACAGAAATATTTACAAGAAATAACACAACTGTATGTAAAGAATAAATTTATTCAATAAAATCACGATTGACTTCAACCATGGTCTCCAGACAATTTCGGAATCTCCTGTAACTTTTTTGAACGATCCCCTTGTTTAAATCGGTGAATGCACCCATAAACCTTGCAATCAGTTCAACTTTGGTGTTACAACCACTTTTTTTGATTCAGGCGCAAATTTCTCCCCCAAATAAAATTCAATCGCATAAATTGTCTGAGAGATTCTCCTGCTTGTCTTATATAGAGCAGTTCCCGGTAAGAATGGCAAGACGTACATTCGGTCAGTTAAGTGACATATGTGATACACGCTTAGGCAATCATGTGTCAAAGAAATCATGACTAACTGAGCAGAAGGTTGCGATTACTTTATACAGTAGACTAGTTGGCAACCAAGGCTATAGAACCCAACCTGTCCTGCTATTTAAATCATAGCTAAAGGGAAAAGTGACAGATAGATAGCGTTCCTTAGGGGATTTAAGTGAATTCAACGAATGCAACAGGAATTTGAACTTTTCTGATGCGATATAAGCTGCACCTCAGCGCACATCCATCAAACAGGACAGCATTTTTTTTTTCCAAATTTCGGTCGGAGTAAAATGCGACATTCTGCTTTTTCTCTTACAGATGATATTCAAATAACTCACCTGTAGAGTAAAAACAATTTTTTACTTTTCTTTAATAATTCTTATTTTCTTTAATTTCTTACTTTTTTCATTCGTTCATAATGTCATTCGTATTTTCTTTCATTTATGCCTATTGTTTTTTTCTTTCTTTCCTTTTCTTCGTCTTTATTTTTTCTTCTTGTTTTCTTTATTCGTCTCTTATTTCTTTATTTCTTTTTCCTTCCTACCTTCCTACATTTTCAATTTTTCTCTCATTCGTCATTCATTTCTTTTTTTTTCATTGATTTCTCCCATTTTTCATTTTTTCTTATTTCCTGAATAATTTTCTTTCAATCCTTGCCTTTATTAATTCTTTTATTTCTTCCTTCCAGCCTATCTTTTGTTCTTTTTTTTCTACCTACCAATACATCTTTGCTTTCATTCCTCATTTGTTCTTTTTATTGTCATTGCAACTTTCCTTTCTTCCTGCTTATCTTTCTCCATCTTCCTTTTTATCCCTTTATCTCAAACAATTTAAACATAGCACATTCTTATCCCATTGTGTTGTCTGTTGATTTTCTTCCTTTTGTGCGTATACAACCTTATTTTTGGAGTGTATGATCATTTATTAGGCTTTGAAAAAGAAATGCGTCATCCCTGGTTGCATCAGATTTTTATCACGCCCAGACACTATTGTCACGACGGTCGATTAGTTTTCCTAAGGACATTGTCTACGATGGACGTTACTCTAAGGAAGCATACGAAAATCGTAAAGCTGCAAGAACACACTTGCAAGCCTTATAGAGACATCGCGGATATTGTTGACGTCAACTTTTTAACTGCTATTTGTGTCGTCAATGTGAAAAAATATACAGGATCAATTATTCCAAACCCTAAATGAAAATGTGGTTGGAAGAGAAAAAACAACGCTAAGGATCGAGATATACATGATCAGTGAATATGTGAAATTCCTAAGAAGACATTATTCGTTAATTCGCGCAAGAGTGTGAGTGTTTGTGTATGTTTGTGCTTGAGCTTTGCTATGAGTGTCCATATGTGTAGATATAGAAGAATCCAAAGGAGTATTCTGTACATACAGTGGTAGGATGACTCTCTAAGAGAACACAAAATTAATACATATACAGTAAATAAAATAAAAAAATTTAGCCAAACACGTTACTACATAGTAATTCGGAAGTATGGCCTACTTCAGGCGAACCACCATCAGCTTCCGTCTTTATTGAACAAATATGTATATATATATATATATATATATATATATATATATATATCACTCAGTTTGTTAAATTCCATACGTTATACATGGCTTGGAGATAATGTATATTTCGATCCCTGACTGACTAGGCAGAACTTTTTTCCCCCGTGGTAAATTGCCATTTCGTTTTTGCGGTAAACTTGTTACCAACCAAGTCTATACAATCCAATCAGTTGTAATATTCATCCCTTAGCTGGATGTAAAAGAGATTAATTAATGCGATTTTGTCCGTGTTCTTTCAAATAAGTGTTCATATAGAAGGATATATATATATATATATATATATATATATATATATATATATATATTTGTGAGTGTGTGCGTGTGTGTTTATAAAAATTATATACTTGTGTATACATATTTTTTCATACTCTCACAAACATATATGCACACACGTGTGTGTGCGAGTGCTTGTCTACGTGTGTAATAATTCAGAGATTTTGTTTACTTGTATATACGATGGAGTGTGAGATTTATGAATCGAAGTTTATTCTCAACAGACATCCAGAGTTAAAAGTCTATGTCAGAGATTGGTCCAAACTTGCACTATCGATTTTGCTTCTTTTCCCCAATCCCGACATTGAAAAGCCAAGCTGCGTTCCGTCAGCTGTCTGATCCGATGAAGGCGTATTGGCCAGAAATACCAGAAATTGCTGCTTAGCGATTACAATGGCACACATCAGCGCATAACTGTGAAAATGATTATGAAGATTTAAGAGAAGTGCTTGACGATAATCGTTGCGATCAGATTATTACAGGCGATACGAAGATGACGTTGATATTTTGTAAAGTGGTTTCGTGTAAAGAATGGTTAAAAATAGGATAGTTCTACAAGAATATCAATGCAAAGACAATGGTAGTCGTAAGAATGATCTCAATGCCTACATAGGTACGACAAAAACAATAAAGAAAAACATTCAAAAGAGAATCTGCGATGAAAATATGAATGTCTATTTTTTTTAATATTAATAAATTATGACATCTTTTAAATTATATAAAGAATAATATGTAATTATTTTTGTCTGCATTTATGAAATGAGTAATTGTAATTATTTACACTATTTACAATGTTTGGACTGTTGTTAGCATCTTTGTCGCCAGATTCACGACGTTTCGTCCTTGGTACGCTACGATCTTTTTCAGATGATTAGAATATTGAACTTAGAGCGTAGAGATAAAAGGAGAGGACTGATAGTGGGACATCAGAAAAACATATGACTGATGGAACTAGAACAATCTACCCCAGTGAATAAAATAAACTGTTCAGTTCGATGTTCTAATCACCTGAAGAAGGTCGGAGCGTACAACGGCTGAAACGCCATGTATATAGCAACAAGGATGAGGACATTATTTACATCATTCGGGCTATTGTCATCATCTTCGTTGCCATTTGTATGAAGTTTCAGCCGTTGTACGCTCCGGCTTTCTTCAGATGCTAGGAATTTCGAACCGAACTCTTTATTACAATCCCTGGAGTACTTCATTGGAAGTCATGAGTTATATACTTCTAACTCTGTAAGTTACTTGTTCACCATCGCTGTATCCTGGTTTTGGACACACAACTCTTTTGTCAAGTTACATGAACTAACCACTGGACCATATGTCCTTAAGACAAGAACAACGGAGTGACTTATAAACCTAATGTTTAGTAATCCATTTTTACCAGAGTTCATATTGCAATATTTTTATGTTTTTATGTTAATGGTTTTATCTTATATTTTGTATGTAAATGATTTTCTCTAGTATTTTTAATGTAAATGGTTTTCTCTATTATTATCGTCTGTTAATGGTTTTTTCTTGTATTATTTTCTGTTAATGGTTTTCTCTAGTATTATTTACTGTTAATGGTATTGTCTAGTATTATTTTATTTTAATGGTTTTCTCGAGTATTATTTTATGTTAATGGTTTTCTCGAGTATTTTTATGTTAATGGTTTTCTCGAGTATTTTTATATTAATGGTTTTCTCTAAGATTTTATTATAGTAATGGTTTTCTATTAGAATTTTTATGTTAATGGTTTTCTCTCGTATTTTTGGTGTTAAAATTTTTCTTTGGTATTTATATGTTAATCGTTTTCTCTGAAAGTTTTTATGTTAATCCTTTTCTCTTGTAGTTTTTATGTTAATTTGTTTCTCTAGTAGTTTTTATGTTAATTGGTTTCTCTAGTAGTTTTTATGTTAATCCTTTTCTCTTGTGTTTTTATGTTAACAGTTTTTCTCTAGTATTACCAGACCTCATATTGCATATTTGACACAAATGATTTTCGCTGGCAATCCGTATTATTGGTTCCCATATTGTGTTCATCTCTATGTTTGGTCGGCTTAGGAGATTTTTGTAGCAAGGCATATGCGCTGATTCCTTAAGTTTAGGTAGTTTCCAATGGCGTTCTCTATTTTTTTCAACTTCCTCACATAGAGAGCGGTGATCTCCTTTGTCTGTCCTTATGTGGTTGGCTACTCCTGATTTTTCTATCTCCTCTCATGTTTCGGCTTTGCGATGTTCCTGTAGCCTAACCTTAAGTGTCGGCCTCGTTCCTTTTTATCTTTTTTTCCACAGCAACATGGAATAGCGTACACACAATCTTTAGATGTATAAGTACAAAAAATTCAGTTCTTGTCGTTACGAAAACATGGCTCAGTAGATATTGGCGTAGGTTAGTTCCTGTGACTTGACCCAAAGCGTTGTAAATTCGATACCAGGTTAAAGCGTACAACGGTCGAAACGTACTGTAAATACTAGAGCATCTCAGAAATGTAGACAAATACTAAAGATTAGAACAACATTCCGACCAATATTTGTAGAGTGAGTAATTATTATTACTATTGATTTAAATTAATTATATTCAGACTGTTGTCCTCATCTTCGTTGTTTATCCACTATTTTAACCGATGTGACATCCGGCGTTCCTCAGTAGTATTTTAATCTGGGTAAATTACAGGGGAATCTGAACATAAGTTAATTAATCTACGTGTGGAGGATGTTCTTGTCATGCTGCTCATGTTTTGTTCTTATTTTAATTTATTATTGTTCAGTTATGGCTCACCCATTGTCACTGAGTGCAATTACATAATTCCCGAGCCGGCTATTAAACTCAAAATTACTGTATCACCAAATTCAAGACCTATATCATTGTCTCAATGTGAACTTAGAGTCTTAAACATGACCTGGCTGCTGATTAAGTTGCAACTGCTACTGACTGTTCATTTATTAAAGACTCTCAAACTCCGTCTATTTCTGCTCTAGTCTTAATATGCAGGTCAAAATAGCACAACATGTGTATTGATTCTTTCAGACTTCGAACCCTCCAGTATTCTTCATTGTCAAATATATTTCACTTCATTCTACAAGGGATGATGACTACCTCTTTCCCTCGATACATGTTCAGCTATGCCAGAATTCATTGTCTCGTCTCGCCTCTCACTATAATTTTTCGTTATCATTATTAATATTATTATTATTGACCGAAAAAATTTGGTGGCCTTATAATTTTATCCTATGTAAAAATACATGAAGCTAAATATAACAACTTGTCTGACCATAGTATATACTTAGCACACGCATCGCAGTCACTTACGTACGATATATCAGTAAATTTAAAAAGTAATTAGCGCATCATGTTATACAATGAAAAATACATTCAGATCGAGTAATCGATTTTGATCAGAACTCTTCTGAGTGAGGGTGTTTCCAAGTGTCTAGGTGTGACTCCCAAGATGCATTGTCTTATTCTTCGAGCTTAAAACAAAATAGCAAACGTTTTCATACCCAGTCATGAAACTTACGCACTACAGTGGTTCATGAAAATAGGTTCACAGTGCGATCATCACCTAAGCGGCATGTAGATTTACTTGAGTTCAGGCAAGAGAAAATCAAATTTGTTTTATATTACGGGATATTTTCTGCAGTCAGTACATGTACATATTAAAACTTCCAACCAATTATGTTCAGAAACCATCACAGTCGGGCCCTCTGTGGTGTCGAGACATTTATTGGGTGCGATAGAAGACAAAATAAAGAAGGGTGCAAACATATCAAAATCAAGTCTCATAAGGAGAATAAAGAAGAAAACAGTAATAATAATAAACTTTTTATAGGGATATTATTTCCACATCAGAATAGTTACTGATACCAATGATCATCGATTTTACATTAGAACCTACTTCACTTCTCTTAACGTGGGAAAAAATCTTCAAGGAATTTTAAACTCAAATCTTTCCAAATCGGCAAGGATAGAAAGTTATTTTCGCTGTCAATATCTGACGTTATCATGCATCAGTTAATACTAATTTGTTAATTCGTCCTTCTGATGCTTACACTTCAATAACACATTTGATGGCGAATAAATACGTTAAATTATGAGGAATTTTTAATGCTTTTGATAAACATACGAATATGTTCAGGAATGTGATTACTGGTGCGCACTGAGAGCAGCATTAGTTTTTATCGCTACATTAGAAAGCAGTGAAGAAAATGTATAAGGATGACTTATTTTTTATCCTGTTGCATACCCAAAACAAGGCGCAAGAGCCAATCAAGATAAGGAGTTAATGATAAGCTTAGTGTAATTGTGAAAATGCATGAGCTAAGACATCCATATTATGATTATATACAAGGTTGGAGGCGTAAGTTTTAGTTTTCATTTTGACGACGGCACAGTATAGTATGGTCAATTAGACACCGTCTGGGACAAAAAGTCCACCATGATGCAATTTGGAAACGGCATGTTGTACAGCTTTGCAATCTGGCCTGAAGCTGCAATATGAACATTTCAGAATATTTGAATGACAATGCGAGAACAGTGGAGAGAATTCATAAACAGTTGAGTGATTCGAATAGTGATTACAAAGGTGTTTGAAGTAATCATTAGTGATGGCGACGTAATTCGTCTATTCATCTTCTAACAAGGCCTCAGACTCAACAAGGAGGTCTTACAACAAATGTCTGAGTTAAGAGGATGGTTGCTGGAAGATTTTATGTCTGGTAACAGCACTCTGCTCCCTGTCACACAAACAGGAGAACCCAGTCATCACCGTCCGGCATGTTCTCAAATCTAGCCACCTACACTCCCTAGACTTCAACAGTCCTTGATCATTATGTGAGAGATGCAGTTGAATGAGAGACCAACAAAACATCCGGTAGCACCAAAAAGGAACTGAAGGCAAAGATTATGACATCATTCAAAATGTTAAAAGAGAAGACTGTCTAGAAGTAGATATAGGAAATTCCGAAATGATTTCGAGGCCTTGGTTGAATCAGATGAGGATTTTATTTTATGAATTTGCTCTTTAGTATTTCATGATATTTTTGCATAATTCTGCTAAATATACCTGTTAAAATTAAATGAAAATGTTATTTTAATGTTTGCGTAACTTAGGCGAAAATTAATCCATTTTATCCTGTATTGTTATGCATTTCTTTAGAAGTTTACTTGCTGGTATGTCTAAATGCTTTATTTGTTATATTGTATAATATTTCTTTTTTAATTCGTGTATATCGTGTTGGTTTAGAAGAAATATATAGAGAGAAAGATGTTCAAATACGTTACAAGTTACAATTGGCATTGATTTAAAATATATATTACTATGCATTCTAAGAAAGGGAAATGGGAAAGTAATGTTACAGTATGCAAAAGGCTCGCCCAGAATGTTCAGTTATTAGCCGGTGTGCGTCTGGGGCGAAGAATTCTGACAGTTATGGATTGCCTTTGGCTTTTGTATATAATTCCAATACGGCGCGAATTCAACAGAGAGTGTTAAGAATTCTGAAACGACAATATGCCTCCTTAATCCAGGTTTGCACACGGTTAATACCAACATACGACATGCATTCATCTGACGACATGGATACCACTTAGAATCCAAACTTCCAGTCTTATTAAAACGAATAGCAAAATAAAATTTAAATTTAGTTGATACTACCTTTTGTAGTAGCGTAAATAACCAGAGAAGACATAGAACGCAACATAAGTTTATGGCAACATACACCGATTTGAACCGAGATACTGTGCAGAAGACATGCAAAAGATTCTGAAGATGTCTGGAAGCCGTGTTTAAAGACAATGGTGATTTTATTGAATAAATCTAATCTTTGGTACTCCACAATATTATTTAGGATGAAGCAACGGTCAATCACATTGGTTCTCAAATACAGAAATTACTTTTAACAAAAACTAACAAGTTAAGAAACTGAATGAAAATTTGGACGTTAATAAAAAAGTGTTTTAGAATAGAGTTATGTACAAAAGATACAAAGCAATATTAGAAAACTAAAAGCACTGAAAAATATCAAGATGGAAACGAGAATCCTTAGTGTCGAAATATTATTGGATTATTCATTTGTCTTTTTTATGTGTTTATTTTTTAAAAAGGTGTTGATCGAGAATCGATGATGACCAAACCTAGGACTGCTAAGTGCATTGCGCAGGTTGGTATAGTTGCATTGGTTTGCGCCGAGCTACAATTCTTTCTTCCTACACTGACATCTTCAGAAAGCAGGCCGCGGAGGATGTCAAATAACACTGAGATATTAACATCTTCGGTTCCATCTCTACGAATTTTCCAAGTTAATTTGAATTCCTCTAGACAGATATCTACACAAACTATAAAACCAAACCTGCCCTGCTATTTTCCAATACCCATCGTGAAAAAAGATGAATTCATACATTTCCAGGAGGTACTAGTATGTAAGTGAATATAATGAATTGAACTGGAATTCAAACAAGGTTTTCTGATTCTTCAATCCGAGCTGCAATCTATTAAGTTTGCTATCAGTTGTTGCGAGAAGTGCGTTTCAAATTAAAACTATATTTGGTTTTCTTACACTTTCTTTTCGGAAATTGAATTGTTATAAATCATTTTTGTTCTAAATAAATTTTAATGTTTATTTCTTGTTGTAATTATTAAATAAGTTATGACTATAAGAATTTAAATCAGTTGATGCTTATATTTCTATATTTTAATCTCAGACAATATTTTCTCGCTGCTGTGTAAAATAAACAGCTAAACAGTAAAAGTATATTTATAAAAAAAATACGCAATTTTAAAGGTGCCGAAAGAAACAGGAAAGTTATGTTAAAAACAAAGAAAGGAGTGCTGAACACTGATGTAATATCTGTCCTCCTATATAGCAATGGATACTTGCCTGTTTCTTCAAATCTGAAGGAATGGCCAAGCAAGAAAGTTATGGGTGACCTAAAATTAACTGGGATCACCATGTACAAATACTTAGTATTGAGAAAGGAAATTTCCAGAAAAATGAGGACAAAAAGTACAAAAATAAACATATACAAGGACCAGAACATTTGAAGTAACAAAATTTGAAGAATCTTACAGGACATATTGAAAACAATATGAGCAACTGGAGACAGAGAATAACCTAAGTAAAATCTTGTGTAACAGTGTGGCTGAACAAATAATAGGAATGATAGTTAAAATACAAAACACTGCCAAAAGATAAAATGTATAGCATGTATTTCAGAGCTGTAATTGCGCATTTCTTGAGGAAATTCTGCACATAAATTAATAATTTTACAATTAAAATATTAAAGTTTTCCTTTATGAAAAAGTTATTAATGGCGATATTAAAAACAACATTCAATGAGATGAGACCAAATAAATAATATTCGTGATTTTGAAAACGGTAATGCTATGAAAAAATGAGTTGATAGCTGTTAACAAAAAAATGCAAGCATATGAACTTCAAACAAAATAACAGAGGCATGGTGACTGAAAAGTCTTTTAAATGAATACAAAAGCCAAAATAGGTGGATACTAGCACACGGTTACTAAGACAACTCTAACATATGCATGCGTAGGGACTGTGGTTCACCTGTAACAGAGCAAAGGTAAGACAAGCAGCAACATTAATTAAAATCCAGGAATCTTTGCTATATAGGCATATATATGTAACATCCATATATAAGACTTCAATAAGTATTTATATATTTCTTACTTGAGTGTATGGTCCAGGATAATTTTATTTATAGGAATATATATATGTAACATCCATATAAAGTATTTATTTATTTCTTCCTTGAGGGTACGGTCCAGGATTCTTTGCTATACAGGCATATATATGCAACATCCATATATAGAAGTTCAATACTTTTCTTTATAGGGATATATACGTAATATCCTTATATAAGTGTTCAATAAGTATTTATATATTTCTTACTTGAGGGTATGGTCTAGGATACTTTTCTTTATAGGGATATATATATCTATATATGTAACATCCATATAAAGTATGTATTTATCTTTTCTTTAAGGGTACGGTCCGGGATTCGTTGCTATATAGGCCTATATATGTAACATCCATATATAAAAGTTCAATAAGTACTTATTTATTCCTTATGGTCCCGGATTCTTTGCTATATAGGCATATAAATGTAACATCCATATATAAGAGTTCAATAAGTATTTATTTAATTATTTCTTAAGGGTATGATCCAGGATTCTTTGCTATATAGGCATGTATATGTAACATCCATATATAAAAGTTCAATAAGTATTTATTCAATTATTTCTTGAGTGTATGTTCCAGGATTCTTTGCTATATAGGCATGTATATGTAACATCCATATATAGTATTTTAATAAGTATTTATATATTTCTCACTTGAGTGTATGTTCCAGGATACATTTCTCTATAGGGATATATATGTAATATCGATATATAACAGTTCAATAAGTATTTATTTATTTTTTACTTGAGGGTATGGTCCAGGATTATTTGCTATACAGGCATATATATGTAACTTCCATATATAACAGTTCAATAAGTATTTATTTATATCTTACTATAGGGTATAGTCCAGAATTCTTTGCTATATAGGCATATATATGTAACATCCATATATGACAGTTCCATAAATATTTATTTATTATTTCCTTGAGGGTATGGTCCCGGAGTTTTTTATATATAGGCATATATATGTAACATCCATATATAACAGTTCAAAAAGGATTTATTTAATTATTTCTTGAGGGTATGGCCCAGGATTCTTTGCTATATAGGCATATATATGTAACATCCGTATATAACATTTTAATAAGATTTATATATTTCTCACTGGAGCGTATGGTTTAGGATACTTTTCTCTATAGGGATATATATGTAATATCCATATATAACAGTTCAATAAGTATTTATTCATTTCTTACTTGAGCTTATGGTCATGGAGTTGTTGCTATATAGGCACATATATGTAACATCCATATATAACAGTTCAATACGTATATATATATTACTTACTTGAGTGTGTGGTCCAGGATTCTTTGCTATATATGCATATATATGTAACATACATATAAAACATCTTCAATAAGTATTCATTTATTTCTTACTTGAGGTTATGTTCCAGGAATCTTTAATATATAGGCATATATATGCCACATCCATATATGAAATTTCAATAAGTATTTATATATTTCTTGCCTGAGGGTATGGTCCCGGATTCTTTGCTATATAGGCATATATATGTAACATCCATATATAACGGTTCAATAAGTATTTATTTAATTATTTCTTGAGGGTATGGTCCAGGATTCTTTGCTATATAGGCATATATATGTAACATCCATATATAACAGTTCAATAGGTATTTATTTATTTCTTACTTGAGGGTATGGCACAGGATTATTTGCTATATAGGCATTTATATGTAACATCCACATATAACAGTTCAATAAGTAATTATATATTACTTACTTGAGTGTATGGTCCACGATACTTTTCACTATAGGGATATATATGTAATATTCATATATAACAGTTCAATAAATATTTATTATTTCTGACTTGAGGGTAAGGTCTAGGATTCATTGCTATATAGGCATATATATGTAACATCCATATATAACAGTTCAATATTTATGTATATATTTCTTACTTGAGTGTCTGGTTCATGATCCTTTGCTATATAGGCATATATATGTAACATCCATATATAACAGTTCAATAAGTATTTATTTATTTCTTACTTGAGGGTATGGTCCAGGATACTTTGCTCTATATGCATATATATGTACTATCCATATATAACAGTTTCAAGAAGTATTTATTTATTTCTTACTTGAGGGTATGGCCCAGGATTCTTTGCTATATAGGCATATATATGTAACATCCATATATAACAGTTCCATAAATATTTATTTAATTCTTAATTGAGGGTATGGCTGAGGATTCTTTGCTATATAGGCATATATATGTAACATCAATTTTTATCAGTTCAATAAGTATTTTTTCTTCCTTGAGGGTATGATCCAGGATTCTTTCCTATATAGGCATATATATGTAACATCCATATATAACAGTTCCATCAATATTTATTTATTACTTCCTTGAGGGTATGGTCCCGGAGTCTTTGCTATATAAGCATATATATGTAACATCCATATATAACAGTTCAAAAAGGATTTTTTTAATGATTTCTTCAGGGTATGGCCCAGGATTCTTTGCTATATAGGCATATATATGTAACATCCATATATAACATTTTAATAAGTATTTATATATTTCCCATTTTAGTTTATGATCCAGGATAATTTTCTCTATAGGAATATGTATTTATTTATTTATTTATTGACGATATGGTCCAGGATTCTTTACTATACAGGCATATATATGTAACATCCAAATTTAACAGTTCAATAGGTATTTATTTATTTCTTACTTGAGCTTATGGTCAAGGATTCGTTGCTACATAGGCATATATTTGTAACATCCATATATAACAGTTCAATACGTATATATATATTTCTTACTTGAGTGTATGGTCCAGGATGCTTTGCTATATAGGCATATATATGTAACATCCATATATAACTGTTTAATAAATAATTTTTTTTATTTCTTACTTGAGCGTATGGCCCAGGATTCTTTGCTATATAGGCATATATATTTAACATCCATATATAACAGTTCAATAACTATTTGTTTCTTTCTTACTTGAGGGTTTAGCCCAGGATTCTTTGCTATATAGGCATATATATTTAACATCCATATATAACAGCTCAATAAGTATTTATATATTTTTTCTTGAGGAAATGATCCAGGATTCTTTGCTATATAGGCATATATATGTACTATCCATATATAACAGTTCAATAAGTATTTATTTATTTCTTACTTGAGGGTATAGTCCAAGATCCCTTGCTGTATAGGCATATATATGGTACATATATATGCCTATAAGAATTATATAAGTACTTATACAATAAGTATTTATTTATTTCTTACTCAGTTAAATTTTGTGTATTGTACCTATGGACCCTGGTTAAACAGACCTCTCTAAAATAATAATGTTTACTGACGGGGCAAAAATAAAGTGAACGGATTAAAATCTTTTCTTGCGCTTGAGAATGAAATGTTTTTATTTGCCAATGATTTAAAAAATAGTTTGACTAGAAAACTGGTATAAAGTAGTAATTTAAACTTGAAAATATTGGAAACGTCTTCTGATTGTTCCATTTCTAAATGCAGTTATTCTAAAACGATAAAAATGTTCGCAAAGAGTTCTGAATTATTCGAATGGGTTTCATAGCACAAAACATTACAGACAAGATAATACGGGACTTTGTTTAACTTAAGATAGAAACCAATTTGCAAAGGAGAAAATAAAACATGCTGAAACAATGTACACACACAATATATATTTATACACTTATGTTTCCTCTCCGTTATAATAAAGACTGATATATATATATATATATTTATATATATATATATATATATATATATATATATATATAACTTCTGTACTGTACATGGAATGAGAAACAATAGGGAAGAAGATTCGGCCCAGTTCATTCGCTTTCCTGCCAGTTATGAAAGCTCTTGGTTTGTTCACTCTTTAATATTGGCATATAATTATATTGTTTTGCAATAATTATGTCGTCGAGTAGAGAAGAATAAAATTTTTTTACTCAAAGATACCTTTAAGTTAGATAAAAATTATCAAACATTTTCTATCTTCAGCTCTCTTCTTTTAGAAAATGTTAAGATATAGAGAATGCTAAAAAGAAGATTTTCTAACAATAATACATATATCAACGGAAATAGGGTCTAGACGGGTGTTTTAAAATAGAGTGACAGTTTGGCAGTTAAGATTAAAAAAAGAAATCATATATTTTCTAAAAATATAAACTTCTTTCAAATTGAAAGAGAATCACTATTCAGATTATTTAATTGAACAACCTATAATTTTATGGTTTCTGATATCTATAAATAATAAACGTTTTGTTTTTATATTGAAATGAATATCATTTTCACAACAATGATCTAACATTGCCTGATGACGAGGTAGAAATCTCGAAACATTGAAATTTCCGTGTCTCAATGTATTTTTGATTAAAATAGAAATTTAATTTTATAATTATATTATGCGCTAAAACATTTATTGTACTGAGCACATTTATAAAAAAATAAATGCCGGAGAACTCGTAATTGTAAAAGTGTCTGTTCTCTTCACCTGGATTTATATATATATATATATATATATGTGTGTGTGTGTGTGTGTGTGTGTGTGTGTGTGTGGTGTGTGTGTGTGTATTTCCTCTCTATTATAAAAAACTTGGCCTCCCAACCTCCGTCGCCTTTTTACAGATATGATGAAGATGTCTTCTGTCTTTTATCTAAAAATATTTTATATTTTCCGGGTAAAATGCTATGATAATTTTTTCCCTGGTGTCCCCACTACATGAATTTAAGCATGCTACTGGGTGGTATCTATAATCAACTTCTCACCATTTTACTGTTGAAAACCTAAATACATCTTCCAATTGCACCAGTTTATTTTTCGCATTTCCGGCTAGGGGTAGGTCCTTCCGTTTACTTGCTCCTTGATAACTACAATCATCAAATATTAAAATACGACAGATTTTTCAAAAAATTGTTAAGTCGCACAATAACATTTAGGCATCGGAAAAAAGAAAAAAAATTTCGACAACGTCGTGTCCCAAGTGACACCTAGCCAAAGCATACATAAGAATGACATTCAAAAGTATCTCGCGAAAGTATATGCTGAAAATATTGTTCACATTTGCTATATTTATATTGAAAGTGTGCAGACTGTCAGAATATAGTGCATAAAAAGTATGTTCAGTCTCCTGCAATAATTTGGCAGACATCAGCATTTTTATGCTGTTTACTTAATCGAACGTTACGACTGAATATTTATTTCAAATGATATGCCTATTCTCTTATTATATAAAAGTTTAATAAATATAATGCTTTGCTGAAGACATAATAATCCATTTTCCTCATGTTCATAAGACTAATTACATCTGTAATAATAGTGAACGTGTCCTTAAATTGTCAGCAACCGTTTCGCAGTCTCGTCTATTCGATCAATACTAACAATTGGGCAATCTGAATGTCCCCAGAGTCCCTGTTCATACTAAAAGATTTCTGAGAATATTTTATGATCATCACGATAGTATGCCACATATTCTTGATTTCTAGAACACGGTCATTTTATTGACTCTTTCACTGGTATTTATCAAGAAGGTATCAGAAAAAATCACGTTTACATAGCCAAAATTTATTTCTTTTATTCACAATAAACTAGAAATGTTTTCAGAGCTTAGATGACGTAGCATCAACTCTTGGATTTCAGTTGATGATGATATTCAGATCTTCCATATCCACGTCATTATTCTAAGCAACGTCTCAGTAGTATTGTTGACTATCTTCAATCTTTCGACGATTAAATGAAAGAATATATCTGAGTGAAATGTTTTCGAATTCGTTTCTATATATCTGATGCCTGCGGATATAATCGCTATAATTACATAAAATGTTCACCCATAATTTTAACTACCTTCTTTCAATCTTTTTAAGCCTGAATCTATCTTTTAAAAATTCTATCTTTTCTATTGAATGATTTGATTTTCAAGACGTACGAAGTAGTCGCTTTAAATTAAGTCAAAATCTCTGTAGTTTGAGCAAGTCTATTGTTACGACGACGGTTGTACACGTCAAGATACCTCTTGTTCAATTCAGCGTCCTGTCATTCTGAACACGTCAGAGGGTAATTTTGAATTTTATCATATTATTATTATTATTATTATTATTATTATTATTGTTGTTGTTGTTCTTGCGCTAATGGTCCCTCTCTTTCGACTGTACGCATTCCCCTGCCGATTGTCAAATTAGGGCTCCATTTATCTCTCTCGAGCCGTCCATAATTTGCATACGTGTGAGCCTTCTTTCCCTGCGTCATTCTAGGCTTTGCCGCTATGTTGTTTTCCTCGTCCAGCACCTGCTCCGTTACCACAAAAGACACGGTAAACCCTAAGCCACTTACATTGTGTTCACCAATGACGCTGTTTTTAAACATGGAAATTTGAACCAAAACTGAAAAATAATAATATCACACATTCCACGAAAAGAGGAGATAGAGAACTTATAGTAAATAAAAAGTATGTAAGAGGTGAAATCCAGGAACTTTGCCAAAGAAAGCGTGGAGAACAGAAATGGATACATGAAGAGTACACTGAAAGAAACGTTAAAACACAGAGAGGCAATGACGCTTCAGGGGCACATTAAGAGGGGCATTATAGACATTAAACAATAGCTCTATGAAATTGATTGACGAAAGTCCAACAGAAAGGCTAGACAGAAAGCTTGCACTAGCCCCCCATGACCAATCACTAATTATAAAACTTGTCTGGTAGAACATCTGTCAATAACTTAACTCTCACAAGTGTAAGCCGTGTGGCATGCAGTGAAAAATTATGAAACGTTGCGTAATGATTGCTCAGAAGGAATGCAAGCGTCATCATGATAAAATAGGGTCTTACATCTACATTGTAACCAATTAAATAAAAACTAGATGTCTAAAAGAAAATATATTACGATAAACCAGAGAAAATGACTGAAAAGTTCCTAGTCAATATATAATTAATTACCTAAACAGATCTCAAACTTGAGGCAACAAAACAAGACATCACCGTTAAAATAATGTCTTCTCATCAAATTGGCTATTCTTGATGACCATAATATAAAGGCCTACGTAATTGAAATCTTAAGTGAGGTTAACTGAGTGTGCAACGTTCAGGCGCCTATTCATAGACACTAGTGGTAGTCGTCTATCGTGACCTAAATTAAGAACATCGAAATAAAGTCTAGTATCCTATCGCTTTCCTAGTATGTGGTATGTTGTATTTAGCTCTTGAAATATACTGTGACATGTGCTATCTATTTGAGAGTGTACGACTTGACGGAGGACAAGAATAATGCAAATTTTCCAGTTGAAAATTTAACATTTTGCGGAGGAAGTGAACGTCATAATAAATTATTCAAAAGGGGCGAATGTCAAGGAAGATAGCGAAAATGCCTTTCAGTAAAACCAGCCTAGGAGATGGAGATTACTAGCATACAAGATAGTGAATTTAACGTTAAGAAATAAAATATCCATTTCTTTAAGTCACCTGAGGTTACCTGAAAAGAACAAATATACAATGCTGTAAACGCTACTACTACTATTAATAATAATAATCTATTATCCATAAAGACACTACATTAAAAAAATCTGAAAGAAAAATTGACATCTGTATTATTGATTCCAAAGTGTTTGCTTCCACGAAAACTACAGTCTAAAATGTGTCTAAATCGAGGGTTAATTGTTGTTTTCTACGCATTATCTACGCTTCTTACACATTAAGTAACTACCTCGAGTGGCTCTCTGTTTTTGTACAGGGTGAACATCGCTGTAAATAATATATGTAGGCATTCATGGATGCTGTATGTCGCAACTAATTTAATGCACAGTGTGATCAGAACAAGGTTTCCTCTGTTAATTTGCTAACAATTTTCTGTAATCTACACCTGATGGGGAGAGCTTTAGATCACTTTGTAGAAGAACACTTATTTTCTGCTTGAGGTTCTGCAACTTGTTGGGGAACATCGAAATGCAAGGTTTCTCGTTCAAATGAATAAAACAGTGCAGAAGTGCTGGTAATAATAGCAGAAGGTAACATGAAGGTTGTAGGATGAGAAACTAAAAGTTAAAAGCAACCTTCTTCTTCACATTTACAAAAATTCACAATGACGTGTGAAATCCTGGTTTTGCCGAATAGAAAATGATTGACCATGTTTTTAAAGAAGACATCAAAACCAGATTTCGCAAGTAGATGTTAAATTAATTTTTTTGACAAATGGAGGCGATTGCAAGACCAAAAAAGTCTTAGAGATCATGTGCAAAAAATCTAGATGACTATAAAGTCTGTCTTTACTCGATTAAATGAAAGAATATATTTAAGTGAAACGTTTTCGAATTCGTTTATATCTAACTAATGCCTGCAGATATAATCGCTATAATTAAATAAAATGTTCCCCCATAATTTTAACTACCTTCTTTCAATCTTTTTAAACCTGAATCTATCTTTTAAAACTTCTATCTTTTCTACTGTATGATTTGATTTTCAAGACGTACGAAGCAGTCGCTTTAAATTAAGTCAAAATCTCTCAGTTTGAGCAAGTCTCTATTGTTACGACGTTAGTTGTACAAGTTCAATTCAGCGTCCTGTCATTCTGAACACGTCACAGCGTAACTTCGAATTTTTATCATATTATTATTATTATTATTTTTATTATTATTATTATTATTATTATTATTATTATTATTGTTGTTGTTGTTGTTGCGCTAATGGTCCGTCTCCTTCGTCTACTCGCATTTCTCTGCCGACTGTCAAACTGGGGCTCCATTTATCTCTCTCGAGCCGTCCATGATTTGCATACGTGTGAGCCTTCTTTTTCCGTGCAAGCAGACAGTCATTCTAGGCTTTGTCGCCATGTTGTTTTCTTCGTCCAGCACCCGCTCCGCGACAACAAAAGACACAGGAAACCCTAAGTCACTTCATTTGTCTAGGACCGTCTTATACAATGACGCTGTTTTTAAACATGGAAATTTGAACCAAAACATAATACACTCCACGAACAAGAGGAGATAGAGGACTTATAGTAAAAAAAAGTATGTGCGAGGTGAAACCCAGGAAATTTGCCAAAAAAGCATGGAGAACAAAAATGGATACAGCACGAGTACACTGAAAGAAACGTTAAAAAACAGAGAGGCAATGACGCTTCAGGGGCATTTTGATCAGTTAGTCAGATGGGGGGAGCGAGAAAAAATGTAACGTGAGAAACTTCTCCCATGACCTGGATGTTTAGGTCGCGTCTCGTTTTTTTTCTTCCATATCATGTGTTGATTCCTTTTACGACTTCTTTTTCCATCCAAAGCCATTCCTACGAAACAAACGCTCATACACACATGCGTATGCACGAAATCTTTCCAACAAATTGCTACTACGAATTCTACCCTTTACTTCTTAATTTTATTTCCAAATAACGTTAACTTCAACGAATTCTTGTTATTCTTCCTTTTAACAAATTTCTCTTTTAACATGAAAAATGTATATTTTTACTTTCCACTCTTCCACACAAATTCAACAATCTTCAATCAGACTTCTGATGAAATCCTGATGATAATTCTGAATAAAGCCGTAAGTCGTACTGAGTTTGATTATGTATGACACAAGGCGAATCAATAACCATTAACAATCTCCCGTAGGTTCAAGTTAAGCAGGAACACTCTCAATCAAAGACTGTCTAAAAATATTGGTTTGTACAACCAGAAAATATTTTTCATGGACTTCAGACCACAAAATCTCATTAAACTGCTCACATTTGTGATATATGCGTCTAGTATAACCTTAACAGTCTAAAGTCATGAGTATACTTGGCTTGTCGGCTTCACTTGGGTTGCATACTACTCAAAGGAATACCAATAATAATAATCTCAAAAATAGTGACGAATAACAATCCTTAACTTTCCAGTGAGTTCAAAAAGTAGCAAAATTTCTATGGTATAGTCTTGTGTAATATGACTTCGGGGCTACTAAATGTTTCGAAGAGCAGAAGAAAACATTCGAAGTAAGACAAAATAGATGATTTGTAACATTATACGTAAGTGTCTTTTTGAATACGTCTATAAAATGAGAATTTATTTTACTTAGGAATTACTTTTACCACCAACTGTTACTGGTATGAACATTCAATAATTAAAAGAAAAACAAAAACACTAAAATATTTTTACCAGTGTTCAGGAAATGTGAATTTCAGCTTAGAAACATGGTTATGTCAGATTGAAAACATCAATCACACGCAGCATGAGTCGTCGCCCAAAGATCATCAATTAGACATCAAGTTAAAATACTTTTTTTCTTTTAATGCTTCTATTTCAAATTAATACATATGGATATCTAATAAAAATGCATCTATGGAAACAATACCGACAGGAACAAATTTCCAATTTCAAATAACGTGACTGATACCAACATACCATTATCATGCATAAAATAAATTGTATCATATCCCAAAACAAAAGAGATCAGATTGTCGTAAACAAAAAACGGAATACTAGATATTTTCAATAAAATCAAAAGTAAAAGGTGTTCGGAAATTCACTCATCACAGTTCTTAATGATGACACTTTTAAGCAATAGTGTTATGGGAAACACAACTATTCATCAGATAATGGTCTCTCCCTCCTATATTAAAAACAGTTAACGTGAAGTTCATAGGAGTTCTTTAGACTTATATTGGAGTTCAGTAGAAGTACTAGGCAGTTGATATTAGTCGACAGTTAGCCGAATACTAAGGAGTCAGCTTTCAGTGGAAGATTACCAAGTTCCTAACATTTTGGGTGCGTTAAGTCGATTAGTAACCGACATAGTACGATTATAACCATCAGTGCAAAAACTACTTCACAACAATTACTTTTCTGAAGACTTATGTCGTGGCACGTATAGCCAATACAGAAAAATGAAAAAGGATTGATATCTCTGTTATTTCTTACAGTAATAAAAAATAAAACGAAAAACCTTTTTCTGAAGAGCAAGAAAGCAAGAAAAATGATTGGCAGCCAGATAAGTATATTTTTAAATAGATAAGTTAAGGAAGAGAAAGACTATGAGAAAAGTGGAAAAGAATATAAGAGAGGAGGAGAGATAAAATCTTGTAGAGATGAGTAAGAGAAAGAGTAAGAGATTAGAGAAACAGACGCCTTTATAGAAAAGGAATGGCAGAGATAGACGTAATAAAAACATGCGATAAGTACCTAGTCTGTTCTTCTGTATGGAAGTGAATTCTGAACGATCTAATCAAGGATGAAGGAGGGCCTTGAGGCAGCAAAAAATTAGTTTAAAGAAGGGTGCTGAGGATTCCTTAAACTGAGCACGTCTGCAACTAGGTGTTGGAAAACTTTCAAACGAGAAGAAAAGTCATACTAAATATCAAAAAGAGACAAATAAGGTTTCTGGGACACGTGATGAAGAATGCTTTTCTGGAGAATTTAATACTCACAGGTCAGATAGACGGGGAAAAGCAGCGCGAGACGTACTTGTTAATTCTGAGAAAATGGATGCTGAAGCGGGCCTTAGAAATGACACCAAGAGAAAAAATATTGAAAACGACAACAGACAGAGCCAAGTGTAAGTCCATGATCGTCTACGTTCTAAATGGACACGGCACATGAAGAAGAAGAAGAATAATTGTAAAAACAATAGTACACCGAATTACGAAAATTTTGCTTGACATCAATTGCACTCGTAGAAAAATATTCTCTGGAAAGATATCCACAGATATTCGATCTATTCAGGTGTAAGTTTGAGGAAGCTCCTCAAACTAAAAGCGGTCAACTTTGTTCTGAGGACACTGTGCATTACATCGATGGGATAGACAGAATCTATTTAGAGCATATATATATATATATATATATATATATATATATATATATATATATATATATATAACACCAGTAAATAAATAGCTGATTAGACCAGTAGACGGTAGATCGAAAAAAGTGCTCAATTAACAATCAAAACAAATAAATTGAATATGCAGAGCTAACAATATGTCAAAGAACTTGGTTGCTACCTTGATTTTGACCACACTAGTCTCCTCAATAATTATTTGTTTAATACATAAATTGTGACACAAAGCTAAAAGAAGGTAGGAGTAAAGTCTTACCTTTACTGTTCTTTTAATTTAAATTAACTTTTCACATTCACTGATCCAATCATATCTACAATAATCTTTTCACCATAATACTGCATTTATAATAACCCATATAAGTCTCAATCTCCAAATCAACGCATTTCCCTCTGCATACCTAATACTCCATTTTTACAAGCATGTGAGGAAGGGGATAAAACAAAATAAAATTATTTACAATTGAAAATAATCCCATGAAATATACATATGAATACAAAAAGAAAATGTTAGTATGGTGCCCTCTCTACGTCTAAAATATCTCAGAAAAGCAATGTAACTAGACAAAAATATACAGTGGGCACATATAAAATAAATAAATAAATAGAGAAAAGATTTTTCGAATGCTCCATAGAACTATGATTTTTGTCACCTAAAAATGTGTCGGGAAGGGGGAATGAAAACTGAAAATTTGAGGGATTAAGAAAATAAAGTGACAATGACAGTTCAGTCTCTAACCAAGATAACCACTTCTAAGAAAAGAAAAAAGAAAACAAAATTCTACTCTAACGTAACTAGGTCGAGTCGGCATGTGTTTCTAGCAAGATCAAGTTCTGCAACCAGTCAGATCGAGATGCGACTTTTAGATATCACCATTCTATCGCAGCATTCGTGCAAAAGTCATCCACCTTTCAGGAAAGTCCCCACAAGAAAGCCTCTCCCTTCACCCTGATCATGAACTTCAGTTAAAGCGGAAAGAATGCAATCATTCCATGAGAAGAGAAATGCAATGTCCTGTGAACTTTATCCTTCCTCTACGTCCATATCACAATTTGCACCAAGGATAACAAATTCATAACCACATAGTGTTTCTTCCTATTCAAAACTCAACTCTCATTGATACAAACAGAACTGGTATCCAAGGTATTGAATTGTCCATGCAGCATGCGAAACATGTAGATTTCAATAATCGTACACAGCAGGAATACGACCGGGCATTGAAGAAAGGCTTCAGCAATAGGATCCTTCCTTTCAACGCATTCTGGCAAATCAACAAGTTTTGCTGCTAAACATCTTTTGACGAACAAGAGCGCATTACGATTCGTCAGCCAGGTTAGTAATACTTTATCTTTAGTAATGCTCCTCATCCCGGGCGTCCAAGTCCATCTTGAGCGAAACTCTCCTTATGTCAGACCGGGCGTCTCAATCAAACCATCGTGAAGAGCCTCCTAACTAGCACTTGATATAATAATTTTCTCGACAACGACTGAATATGACAGAAGACAACCTGTATTCGAGGAAAAACGTTCAATGCATGACAGGCTTAATTGTAGAAGTCGTTTTGATGCAAACTGCGGTCTCCGTCTCAGCCAACTGCACGATTCTCAAAGATGCGAAAGATGTTTTCCCTCTTTCTCCCAGAAGATACCAGTCTCGTCATTCTCAGTAAACATCAGATGGAAGAAATTCAATCGTAAAATATTTATTTGTGTCTGTCATCTCAAGAAAACCTTCGAACAGATGGCAGTAGTTGACCTCAGAACACAGCATATGAGATTGTATCACCAGAGAAGACTAAACAAAATTTCAATACTATGTATAATTAGGAACGTCTGACCTTACAGTGTTCGTGACAATTTTTTCGGTTTGTGCTAGGCGGAAAAAAAAGGCTATAGTCACATACCCAAACCAATGAAAGGTCTGAAATTATAACGGGACGATAGCATGCATACAAGTCTGTTTTAAGACTAAACGAACTTGGCTGAGGCCGTTAGTGTGTGTGTTTGCCTCCACTTCTGTGGGAGTTCCGGCGGCCGTGAGGATTGTCTCCATCTCTTTCGTCAGGTGTGGGCGTTTTTGCTCCGTTTACCGTATATATAAGCGAGCGTCTTGGCAAACAAACTACTAATTTGCCTGAAGAGACCAGACTGGTCAACACCTAGGTAGCAAGTAGAGCCGTAGCTGATGCTAAAAAAAAAACACCGGGCACAGAGAAAATTGCCCGGATTTATTAGTTGACAATATGATGACTTCATCAGTGTCATCGGTTTCCAGAAACTATGATTTTTGCGGATTTTTTCGGCTATTCCAATGGAAATTAGGCACAGAACGTCAACAAAAGCAGGAAATCGGGTTTGGACTTTCTGAGTATAACCAGTCTTTTTTCCTTAAATTAATAAATAAACAGATTTTTACTGCGTTCATTACGATGTTTTCTTCGTTTTTCTTTCTTTCTTTGTGAATTGTTTAGTTTGATTTCTGACGAAGACATTTTTCCTTGCCCGGATTTTCACTATGATTGCAAGGATCAGCCCGGACCCGTGCCCTGTCGTGCAAGGTAGTCACATACGGCCATGGTAGCAAGTAAATGGTGTATGTTCGGTTCTAAAGTTATAAAGTAGTATAAAGTAGTATCCTTGGTACTTTGTAAGGTTAATGCCACAGGGGATTGTAATTTGGTGAGAACTCAATGTTAGAATTTAACAGTGTATTACAATTAGAAATAAGTTTATGCTTTTATAAATCCATTAGTAAAAGCTTATTTTGCGGAGCTCTTACAGACCGCTCTTCAAACAAAATTCCTCACAATAATGAATGGCCATATATTCGCGTAATACTGCATGGAGAGTAATTCAAGTGCAGCTCTTGTATCCGTATCAATTATACCGTGTGTATTGTGATTCGCTACCTTATGACTTACAAGGGGAGAGATTTTGCCGATTATTGAACAAAAGACCAATCCGTTGTTTGTCTATACAGTTTTATTTACGGATGAGGCTACATTTGGGAGAGATTGAAAAGCAAATTTACACCATTACGATTTGTGGGCGGATCAGAAATCCCATGTTAAAATACAGGCTAGACAGTAGTATCAGATTACGATTAATGTGTTGTGCTGGAATTGAATAAATAATTATGCTGTTCACCTTGATTTTCCTCAGTTGACCGAGGTGCGAAACCGGAAGCAAGAACGTTTTTCAGTTTTATTTTTAAAAATTACTATAAACATGGGTGGTAATCAAAAATATTTTGTCTATAGCGGTGAATATATATATATATATACATACACACACACACATATATATATATATATATATATATATATATATACAAACATTATATATATGTATATTATAGATAAATATATACATTCTATATATACATACATTATATATATATCCATTATATATATATATTTACATTATATATATAAACACAAATATATATATATATATATATGTGTGTGTGTGTGTGTGTGTGTGTGTGTGTGTGTGTGTGTGTGTGTGTGTGTGTGTGTGTGTTTACAAAGTCAGTCCCTGGTTTTGATAAGAAATATGCCAAAAAGAAATATCGGAACTGACAAAAAAACTCTTCAGATTAATGAATATTTAAGGAAATAAATGACATGAAATGGCATTAAAGAATACAGGATTCCAAACAAAATTAGACAATATGATAATATGATAAATTGGTAATTTTAGTGATATAATTATAACACTTTGAATGTTTCTAGATAAATATTTAAATATATTTATCAAGACCCAAAAGTATTTAATTAAACGACGATCAAAATTATTTATAGATGCGTTGATAACACTGAGGAAATAGAGATAAAATAATTATAGTAACATTATGAAAACAATAACAGACGCATCAGGACCTCGTGTCAAATACAATTACAACTGCAGTGAGGAAATATATAGGAATGAAAATGACAGCAAAAGCTTCCGACCCGAAGAAAGTATTTACACAGGAGCACCTGGAAAATTATTTCAAGGAATTTATACAAATTATTTGCTGTCATACAAATATGAAGATTATAAGAATTACACCATTTATTGAAAACACATGTGTGAGAGAGTGATAGAGACTACTGTACATATGGAAAAACATAGAATTCAAGAACTTCTATAAATTAATAAACAAAATAAGTTAAATTATTTTAACCTGTTGCCATACTAACGCATTTCTGTTACAAAAGGTGAAAAGGAATTTTAAACTTCGGGTCAGTCAGTCAGTTAAGTGCCATACATGATACACGCTTAGACGATCATGTCACTAAAGAGACATGACTGACTAGGCAGAATATTATCCCGCAGTAGGTTGCCATTGCTTTCTGCGATAGACTGGTTGCCGCCCAAGTCTATAGAACCCAATCTGTCCTCTTATTTGACCCATAACTGGACGAAATAGACGGATTAATACCTTTACCCAAGGGTATTTGCGCGTAAGTCAATGCAATGAATTCGGCTGGATTTCGAACTCGGTTCCCCGATTTCTCGTTCCGAGCCGATATCCAATGCACCACAACGCACAAAGATAAATAACACTCATTGTAAAAATAATCTACCGTCGAAAGTCTTTTAATGCGTAAAGAATATATATATCACTAGATAATGATGGGAACGTTCTGAGTTTACTAAAAACACCATAAAAAAATCTGATGAAAAAATAGTTTACATTTTGGAATCTAGAATATATCAACAATAGAAAAATCTATGACCTTCATTACTGACTTTTATATCAATGTTCTGTGAAAAGCAAACAGTTGGTTTGAAAATTGTGATAGGTTTCTCACGCAATTAGTCAGTTAAGTGCCATACGTGATACAGGCTTGTGTGATCATGTGTTTATCGAGACATGATTGAATATGCAGACGAACTAGTTTGTCATTACTTTCTGAGGTTGACCGGTTGCTAATAAAGGCTATATAATATAATCTGCCCCTACTATGAAACTAATTACTGGAGTGGTAAGAGATAGATTCATACCATTTAAGCGTAAATGAATACAACGACTTCGCCTGGAATTCGAACACAATTATCCGACTTCACATTCTAAGCCGATACCTTCTCAAAACGAATTTAATTAGTAAATTTTAAGCAAGTGAAGTCAAGTATTCTCTTACATTTTTGTTCCTGAATCGGAGTCATTTGTACTAGTACTAATTAAGTTATAATTTAAATCGTCTTGAACAACCCACCGAGGATGAACTCGGAAGGAAAAGTAGGGGAAGGAATAACAGAAACAAATGAAGTACATGAACAAAAAAAAAAGTCAAGAAAAAAGAAAAAAACACAGGCAAGTTTACCCTGAAGAACCGTAGGGCAAAACCTGGGTAGGTTTATTGGCTCGTGCTTAGATTTTCTGTATATATATAGTGTTGTGTGGTGATGGAGTTTAGCACCAAGATTGCAGTTATTTTTTTTTAGTAGTGTTACTGATAGAATATATTTTGTCAAGCAGGTTTCTTATCCTAAATTGCTCGATATCTGGGTAGGTAGAGGCCTCAATAAAGATAATGCAGAGACATTTTAAATTTGGATTGGCGTAGAATGTCATCATATATCATTATATGATAACGGTGTCCAGTCAAAACTTGGAAGTCAGCCAGAATATGCTTAGTTAAGTAAAAGACCTCTCTACATCAACCCTCTCTTTCTCTCTCTCTCGCGCGCTCTCTCTCTCTCTCTTTATAGAGAGAGAGAGAGAGAGAATTATATCCTCGGTATGACATATAGTTTGCAACCGGTAGTGTGGCTCTAATTTACTATTTCCAGTTTCAGGGAATGTAGACTTACCCATTACCCACAAGGTCTACTCTTGCCCAGAGTGATAGTACCCGTTATGGTCCTACCTACGGATCAACCAGTTTGCGTGTGTGTGCCTGTGTGTACGTATTTGTTATGGGAATACACTGCATGCGTGTGTGTGATTGTGTGCTATATGAGAGTATACTGTGAGTGTGGAATGATTGCATCATGTGTGTACCTGTGAGGGGAATTTTCGAAGCCTAAGCAAAATCACCATGAGCGTTCCTAAGCCACCTTCTCGTACTGGCAAACTCTGACATCTAAACTCCTTATGTATACATTGTGATCCACCATGCACTACCCATTTATTAGCCTCAGAGAGGTTAAACACCGTGATAATGTAACATGCGATCATCAAAAACATCTAACGCGTGGCACGCAATTCAACTGTACGCGTTATAATGTTTTGATGGAGAGATTGTGCTTTGTTTTGTACAAACAACTGACCACTTTAAACAAAACTTTGTGCAGATTGATTGGTACCTGGATGGATAATAATTCATCACAGGTGCATTTATCGTTTAAGGTAAGAATGTCCACCATATATTATTATTATTATTATTATTATTATTATTTAATGTGCTGTTAGAAAAGAAGATTTTACTGATTATCTCTGACTCTTTGTGTGAGAGAAATTATATGCATAAGTTTAAAAGGAGAGGAAACATTTCTACTGCTGACATTCATTTATCGTTTAAGGTAAGAATGTCCACCATATATTATTATTATTATTATTATTTAATTGTGCTGTTAGAAAAGAAGATTTTACTGATTATCTCTGACTCTTTGTGTGAGAGAAATTATATGCATAAGTTTAAAAGGAGAGGAAACATTTCTACTGCTGACATTCATTTATCGTTTAAGGTAAGAATGTCCACCATATATTATTATTATTATTATTATTTAATGTGCTGTTAGAAAAGAAGATTTTACTGATTATCTCTGACTCTTTGTGTGAGTGAAATTATATGCATAAGTTTAAAAGGAGAGGAAACATTTCTACTGCTGACATTCATTTATCGTTTAAGGTAAGAATGTCCACCATATATTATTATTATTATTATTATTATTATTATTATTATTTAATGTGCTGTTAGAAAAGAAGATTTTACTGATTATCTCTGACTCTTTGGGTTGATATAGAATGTCGAATTACGAGTTATTTGGAAAAAAAAAAAAAGATTATTCATTAATGTTGCCTTCCAAAACTGAATTTCTAGTTTATGTAGCAAACAATGTAGAAACATGCGAGGCTCACCAGTTATGGCATATATTAAAACATCTTCAAAATAAATATCTGTGTTATCAGCGTAAAAGAAATATTCATGTTTTAAGTAGCACTGCAATGCTGACTAGGACTTAGATGTAGCCAATGCATAATTGATCTGCAGAAATCATTTTAACAACAAATGATTGTCAGTCAGTTAAGTGTCATGCGTGATACACGCTTGGGCGATCATGTCTCAAAAGAGACATGACTGACTGGTCAGAAGATTATTCGCTTTAGTTTGCCAATATTTTCTGCGGTAGATTAGTTGCCAGCCAAGTCTATAGAACCAAATCTCTCCTGTTATTTAATCCACAAGTTGAGGAAAGAGACGGATTAATACCTTCCTCAAGGTTATTTGCGCGTAAGTGAATGCAATGAATTAAACTGGAATTCGAACTTGGCTCCCCGATTTCTTGTTCCAAGCCGACAGCCACTGCACCACAACGCAACTGAGTGTACAACCACCATATTATGTAGACATTCATTAAATGTTTCCCTTTATCTTAGTCTGTTATTCAACCATGGCTAATGATATCAGTCATTTCTGATATTTCACGTATAGAAGCAGAAGAAATAGATTAATATATTTTCCAATGGTATTTCGGCCAAAGTGAACGCAATTTACCCTCATGTGTTGATAAATTTGACCAGAAGTGAGTGAGAAGCTTGAATTTCATAGCGTAAATTAAAACACGTAATCAAAGATTATGTTCTTTACATAATGATCAATGAGTATTAATAAACATACTTTTGGCGCCATAATTATACTATACAATGAATTGCGGTAATCTTTACTCTACTGATGAGATTCGCACAGACACGAATAAACGGTTTCGTCTGTGATTTCATCTAGAATTAGCGAATTAGATTTCCTCTAAAATATGTGGCAACACGCTTTCAGAGAGAATTATTCGGATGCCCATCAAACTGACATTTCGAAGTGACGTATAATTGGTGGCTTCATTGTAAAATCAATTGATGTTCCATCTTAGCAACGATGGAGACAGGAAATAATATATGTCTAGACATTTAGACAAAAATGTACAGGTATTCATTGAGACCAAACGGATTCCTTTTCGTTGAAAAATAGCTTCAAGGCAAAAGTGCTTATGTTTCATGCAAAATGTATATAAAACAAGAACTTGATATTTAGTCCTGTTATTTAACCCATAACTGGAAGGAATAGACGGATTAATACCTTTCCCAAAGGTATTTGCTCGTAATTGAATGCAATGAATTCAACTGGAATTCGAACTCGGCTCCCCGATTTCTATATTCCGAGCCGATATCCAATGCACCACCACGCACATTGACTTTCTTCTGGTTATATATGTTAGAAATTCGTACATGCGCCAGATTGCTCTAATCCCACGTGTCATGCTTTTTTTTATATCTAAATATTAGATAATACATGTGAGGTATATTGCTGTAACTCTGTGACAAGTGCCTATATGACTTAAGTTAGAAATGGTTCATATTCTTGATTAGGATCTGTAAGAGTTTTCTTTATGTTTTTACTGTTGGGCCTTTGTTTAATTTACTATATCTACTATTTTAATGGGTTCCTCCAGTTTTCCTGTATATTCTGTTTTGTTTATCACTTACAGCATAATATATATGAATATGATCTGAGAACCAGTTAAAAAAAAAACCCAAAAAACACTAACAAAAATTGTAATATGAGCACTGGCCAAAAATGTTTACTAACTCATTAGGTTTATAAGCACAAAATTTCACTAACTGGACATGTGGGTCAGTGACTAAAAGCTTTTGTAGTGTAATTCAATATATGCTTTCATCCAATGAATTCTAAGTTCAATACTTGGACACAGAAGTAAAACTTGGAGTATTGAGTTACTAAAAAAGTCAAGACATGTAGAATTAGAATAATCTAGTACAACATCCGAAACCTCGCGAAAATGTCAATAAAGATGAAAACAACAGTCTGAGCAATGTGATTAGTGAAAACAGTGTTCAATACCTTATCTTAAGGAGATAGGTATTGAATTTGTAAAATATAATGACTTCAACAATAAATCAGTGAGCTGCAACAATTTTAATTACAACTCTAAAATAACGTTAAGGTTGCAGTTCTTAAAATAGTACAAAATATCGATAATATATATATATATATATATATATATATATATATATATATATATATAAACTGCAAGATGTTTGTGTGTGTGTCTATTTATCTGCCTGTATATCTGTATTTTTTTAGTCATTTTATTTTAGTTTTTGCTTCTAGTTTGGCTCTAAGTAGGTATAATTGTAGTTCTTAGTCTCAGACATGATATCATTTACTCAGAGGACTTATTTGGCCTTAACAATTCAGTTTACGACGAAGGAAACTCATTTGATATCCATACCAGGAAATCATAATTTGACTTACATCGGTTTTGCTTTAACTAGAAACAACTATTGCTTTTTAGTCTTTCATGCCAACGTCCAAAGAGTTTGAGCTCCAGGACCATAGATTAGTTTTAAAGCTTTCGTTACACCCGAGCAAGGCCTGGCTATACTGCTAGTAGTTAGTATAAATAACGTTAAAAATAAAAATTGAATAGATAGAGAAAGAAATAGAAATAATTATATTCGGTGAAAACAAGAAAATAGATAAAATAAATTTCGTGGAAAGTTGAGAAGAACCGGACAGGAAAAGTGGAAACCACTAAAAGTTAAATAGCAATAGTCTGGACCAGACGGCATTGTAATCGAGCTGCTGATGACTCTGAAAGAATTCGACATAAACACGATTACATAATTAAAAAATGAAATTTATAATACGGTGTAATACCAGACCAACTAAACAAGTCAATTTTTATAGAACTGCCTAAAAACAGGTGTAAATGAGTGCGACTACACCGAACAATTAGTTTAATGAGCCACATTACAAAACAGATCGTCCAAATCCGGAAGAATAGACGGAGAAGGAGAGTCACGCCAGAGATGGGACGAGAACAGTGCGGGTTCGTCAAATAAACTGGAACAAAGAACATCATATTTATGTTTAGGATGTTCTCCGAAAGGGCAACACAAATGAAGAAAGACTTGTATGTATGTTTTATCGATTATGCCAAGGTGTTCGACAAAATACGCCAAAAATAATTGAACGAGATGCTCAGCAGTCTTGACATATTTGGGAAAGATTTAAAAGTAATCATGAATCTCTACTGTCTGCAACTGCCTGCATACTGACAGGTAACGAATTCAGTAGATATACAATGATAGAAAACGGCGTAAGACAAGGATGTATCTTTTCACCGGATCTATTCAATTTGAACAGCGAGACTATCCTGAAGAACCTAAATGTAATGGCAGGGTTTTTCATGGGATACCACAATTTGAACAATATATGGTATGCAGAGGATACAGCGCTGATAGCAGACACGGAAAAGAAATTTTCCTACAGAAGGTAGCTGAAGAGAGGGAAAAGAAAGAACTACTAACAAACTGCAAAAAAACCGAATGAATGCTCCTCAGCAAAAAGATTAGCCAACAATGTAAAATACAGGCGGGGGAAACTAAAATCAAGCAGGTACAAAAATGTAAATAGCTGGGAATCATTTTAACAGGAGACGGAAAGTGAGACAGAGATCTGAAGGCGAATTTGCATGGCGAAGGACGCGTTCCAGAAGCTGAGAAGGGTATTAATAAACTGGAAGATTTTGTTAGAAACAAAGAAAAGAGTACTGGTTTCTAAGTGATGCCAGTTCTTCAAAATGGCAGTGAATGCTGAACAATTTCATCAAAGATGAAGGAAAACCTTGAAGCAACTGAAATGTAATTCTACAGAAGGATACTGCGGATATCAGGGATCGAGTGAGCAATGATGAAAATTTGGAAATTAATTCTGAGCATCGGGAAGAGACAGCTAAACTTCCTGGGACATACAATGAGAATGAAGGGCTAGGAGACCTAATACTAACTTGCCAGCTAGAGGGTAAAAGAGACAGTTGAAAGCAGCGGATAACATATTTGAGGGGCATGAGCAAATGAATGACAGAATGGGGGTTGTGTGGCGAAACAAGAGAAAGCATGCTAAGAGCCACCAGGAATAGGGAGACGAGGAAAGTCATGATCGCCTACGTCCTGAAAGAATAAGGCACATAGAAGATGAAGAATAAGAAGATGCCAAAAATGAAGGGACATATTTTCTCAAGGAACAGTGTGTGCAAACAAGAAGTAATGTCATGAATAACTTGGAAAACATAAGATTTAGGAGAAGGCTGCAAGGATCAGTTAGAAAGAAAAAGAAAGTGATGAAAAAGAGGCAAAAATGAGAGCTATGACGAGAAAGAATGAAAATGTTTCTGAATGAAAATCAAGACCGACAAAGAAAGCGAGTAAGAAGAGAAGGGGAATAATAGAGATAGAGAGAGAGAGAGAGAGAGAGAGAGAGAGAGAGAGAGTAAAATAAGAGAATAAAAAAGAAAGAGGCTATGTAAAGAAGAAGAAGAATATGAGTAAGAAAAGAAAGATAATAAAAAAACGAGAGTAAGAAAAGAAAGAGAAAAAGAAAGTGTAAGAAAAGAAGGAGAAAAAGAAAGTAAGAAAAAAGACAAAGAAAGTATAGGAAAAGAAGGAGAATAAAAAAGAAAGTATGAAAAGAAGAAGAATAAAAAAGAATGAGTAAGAAAAGAAAGTTAATAAAAAAGAAAGCGTAATAAAGAAGAATAAAACAAAGTAAAAAAAAAGGAGAATAAAACAGAAAGATAATAAGAAAAGAAAAAGAATAAACGAAAGAGAATAAGAAAAGAAGGTGAATGAAACGAAAGAGAATAAGAAAATAAGATGAATAAAAAAGAAAGAGTTTGTAAAGGAGTAAAAAGAGTATGAAAAGAAAGAAAATAAAATAGAAACAGAGTAAGAAAAAAAAATAATGAAGAAGAAAGTAAGAAAAGAATAAAAAATAAAGAGTAAGAAAAGAAAGAGAAAAAAGAAAAACAGTAAGAAAAGAAGGAGAAAAAAGGAAAGAACATATGAAAAACAGACAATAAAAAAGAAAGTTTATATTAAGTTGGAGAAACAGAATATGAAAAAAATACATTGAAAAACGTATGAAATTCATGAAAAATAACGGAAAATATATATGAAGATGGAAAACTGTAAGAATATTTCTAACAGCCTAGCATTAACAGGGATCAGATGGATACAAATTTATGGGCATTATTTTTTGACAAAAACTAAAATCGTTGAAAAGAAGTAATACAAATAATGTCTAGCAATGTAAGAGAATAAAAAGATCTCCATTAAATACTTAAAATATAATCCAGCACCCATAGACTTATAAAATAGAAATGTCAAGACCAAGATAAAAATAAAACTCGCAAATTGAATTAAAAAGAAGATACCAGAAAATATGAGGCATCAGAAAAAATAAGGAAAGAGTAAAAAATATATATTACAGATATCCTATTTAAAAAGGTTCATAATAAAAAGATAATTAGATAGAGATAAGAAAACAAAAGGAAATCAAAAACAGAAATCTTGGAAAAGAAGGACAAAACATCGGTATTGACTCAGAGAGCAAACAACGAAAAGAAGCCTATAATTTTCAGCTAAGCCATGAAACGTATAAAAAAAACTAATATAAATTGCAAAAGATGCTATAGATCGTATCTATCAATAAGTAAACTTATCTCTTAAGATTTTTTAGGGACAGGAGATTTAATAAGACACCGTAAGGTCGATCATAAAAATGTCGGGTGATATTGAACATAGAAAAAATCTGTGATATTTACAGGCATTTCCACTAGTAAAGATGTTAATGTTTGTTTATTGGGAGAGCAAAATCATGACTTTGACAAGGAAATCAAAAGCATACATTGAATGGTAGTTGGATTCTGAAGGAGGATAGTAGATCTATGAAAGGGTAAGACAAAATCTGGCGAAATAGATTCGTACAAGAATAGAGGCAGAGGCAAATGTAACGAATATAAATGTCTGCAGTTTATCGATAGAATGGATTGGTCCAGTACAAAAACGTCATTATTCCAAGATCAATATGCAAACTTGGGACCTTATAGGACGGTGGTAATATATATGTATATAGGATATGTCTTATATTTCATATATACAGATATCCAAAAAGCCATTGTTGTAGCTCAACACAGAAACTCATAACATTTTAAAATGTTCGCTGTTTGTTTCTACCTACGTATACAACTATCGGATATTTGACTATCGGAAACTTTGAAACACTCCCTACTATTATCGAATGGTTTCGCAGTCCGCCATTACAGGTTGATGAATCGTCACTTGTGTAATAATGTCACCTGAGTAAAATTTTTGTTTTCGGTGGCCCCACAAGAAAAAAATGGATTGAGGCAGGAGTATTGTGCAAGCCATGAAACAATTCCTCTTACTTATCCATCATTCATTGTGGATGTCATCTAGTGTATCGCAAACAACGTGATTGAAATATGCTGGAGCCACATCATGCATGAACCACAGGCGTTGGCATATTAACAGGGGTACGTCCTATGGAAGACGGGAGTTGTGCGTTTGAAATAGAGTTCCTATAGACAGATCATACAAGACGTGATGGAAGAACATATGACCTAGCAGACTGTCAAGTACAATTCCATCCCACACATTAAACACAAACTGGTTCTAGGGCGTAGACTGTGTTGTAAAATAGATATTGCGATTTAATTATAAAATTTGTTATTCCACCTATATCACGTGCAATAGTTATCCCATAGTGAACGATCAGATGGCGAAATAGTTTGCAGTTGGAATTTAGTTTAACAGCATATCAACCTTTGTGGGGTATTCAATGGCAAAAAGTTGGGGGTTTAAAATATTTTTTTAATGTTCGGTTATAGTGAGAAAGTTTATTTGGTCAGATTTTAATGAATTTTTTGTTTTTATTCTTTTTTATTTTTGAAAACTGAAAATGTATTCTAGTTTTGTATTCAAAAATGTTTTGCTGCGAATAATTTCTTTTTCAAAAATGTATTGTTGATAATATTTTTCTATACAAAATGTATATTTTTTTATAAAAGTCATGTATTTTTCATATATATATATATTTCTATAAAAGTGTATTTTTATACTTTCATAGTGTTTTGGCCCCAGCTTTGGTGGGGGGTAACTATTTGCTCATAGCTCAGATCCTAACAGGTGCTACCAATCTGGGTCAGGGTGGACTTGGGAACAACAGCAAATAAGAGGTTGTTCCATGCTCCTCACAACCTCTCAATCAAAGGCTTTGCGGCCGGATGCAGTTTACCGTAATGCCCAGTACCAAGATGGTGAAAGAGCATGAACAAGTTGTAAATAATACGGATAGAACAATAGTGAAATAGCTGTCATTCGGGATAATGAGTTGAACTGCATGCTAGGGCCACTTGAGAAGACAATTCACTAATTCAATTTTTATTAAATGTACATTTAGTATATATAAACATAATGCGAGATGGATAATTTGTCGTCAACAAAAATTAAAATAACTCTGACATCTCATTTTAAAAAATATATAATTACAAAAACTACACACAAATATTAGGAAATTCTAAAGTGCTAATTTGATCGAAAGAATTGCTGTTATCTTCATCCACGGCTTGCAGATGACTTCGGAGTCACCTGCATCTCTTTTGAAAAGTCTTCTCTATTTAAGTTCTTGAATGCTGCCATGATATTTCTGTTTCTTAATAACAGCAATTCTGGGCTATAAATATCAGTCAGTCAATCAATTAAGTGCCGTACGTGATACATAATTAGGCGATCATGTCTCTTTAGTTACATGACTGACTGAACAGAAGATTATCCCGCAGTATGTTGCCATTACTTTCTGTGGTAGACTTGGTTGCCAGCCAAGGTTATAGAACCTAATCTGTTCTATTATTTAACCCGTAACTGTAGGATTAAAATCTTTATCAAGGGTATTGTTGCTTAAGCGAATGCAAGGATTCAAATGGTATTCGAACTCGGCTTTCCGATTTCTCGTTCTGAGTCGATATAAACTGAGCGGCTCATGGTTAAAAAGAAGTGTTTAAGCGAATTTGGTGAAGAACGAATTGTTATTTTCAAGAGGCTAGGAAAGTGCCTTTTCAAAGTGATTCAATGTATCACGTACCTATCGCTAGTAATCTATAGAAGAAAGCATCATCAGACAAGATAATACAGGCCCACGTCAACAATGCATTGACTGACAAGTACAAAGCAATGAAAGAGATAGTTGATTTACAAAGCGCCGCTTAGATGTGCCACAAGGTCGAAATATGGAACACCCAGTAAAGATCGAACTCACTACTCAGTCGTAACTGGTTCTAGCGAGACAAGCTTGCTAACCATTTCACCACACCGAGGTGCACAGCAACGAAAGAGATATTGTGGTTAAATCTGTTCGCAAGTTAAAACACTTTCACTTTCAATTACTGGTTTTCTGACAAATTTTTCGTTTCCTGTTCCGTGTCCATTCAGATGAGATACAATGGCTCTCCACATCTTCCTGCTCTTAGAATTTTTAATTTTTTTTAACTATCGACTTAATACTTTTTCTATCAACCGTCTCTACATGCGCATTAAGTCTACTGATCCCTATTTTACTATCACACTTGATTTCAGTGTAACAGGTGAGTGTCAAATACTCCAAGGCAATTTTTCATTATTATTTGTCCTCAAAATTTCAATTGTTTCTTTCGGATTATAAGTGTTGTTTTTAAAACTTGGTTGTTACTCACATATTCAGTTCATGAGATTCACAGCATCCTTCTGTAGAAAATCATCTTGCGGTTTTCGACAAAATCCAGAAAAGACTCTGCAATTTAATCAATCCTGACCTGGCAGCATACCTTCTCTCACTTTCTCACCAACTTGATATGACCTCCCTCTGTCCTTTCTACAAAAAGTTTCATGGCTAATGCTCTGACGAGCTTCTTTCTCTAGTGCTCAGATCACATTTATTTCTGCGTGATACTAGGCTGGCATCGAAGTCCCTTTTAATCGTTAAATTTAACGACCGCTTCTGCTCTAACATATTATTTTCTCGCACTACCCCTTTGTGTAACCCCCTTTCGATTGCATGGTCCCTGATACTTACAATCTCAAAAAAGTTTAAATTCAATGTCAGTTCAATTGCCATTTTGTAACTCCTTGACTTCCACCTTTCACTTAGCTTTTTTTCCATATCTCATATACCTTGCTTTTTTCTCTTTTCTGTAATCCCTTACACACTAGTTGCGATCCTGCCTTGACTTAGGGTGAAACGATTATTAAAAAAATGCTTTAACTGTCTTCTTCATCTGTGAAAAGAATGTCTAGCATTCACAGCCATGAGGATCGATATAATAAGAATTCAGTACTTATTTCTTTGTTCGTAACAACAATTTTCTATTTGTTGGTATTTTCTCATAGTATTAGGATACCTGTCAACTACGATTTTCAAATGTTTAAATTCAATCTTATTTCCTATTTTCTTGTATTCTATCATTTTATTTATTTTCCTCTTTGTTTCGTTTAATCTTATTATAACATTGCACCTGAACGTTGTTTTGTCACATTACTTGGGATGAGACGATTAAAAATGTTGAATATTACACGAGTATTACGATATTTTTACGTGACTGACAGCCGAATTTTGATTAAAAGATATTCAATGTCAGTCATTGAAAGCCTCATCAATGTATATACAAGCGCTGGAACTAGTTTGTTTCAACATAACATCGTTTCCTGTTTAATAAAGTTTGTGTGTGTGTCCTGGAAAACCTGAATCTTTATTGTTTAACCTTACTTTTTGTACTGTTTTCTACATCGTCAGTTATCTTCTTACATGGGTGGTATCCTTGGAAAACCCTCAACCAAACTTTAATCTTTACGTTCTTCCTGCTATATGTGTGAATCTGCCCTCTTCTCAGACAATTTTCTTTATAAACAATTGTTTAATATTCATTCGAATTTTAATCGATAATAAGTAAATAGTAATAGATGAATTCTTGCAACTCTGGTGATATGCGTCGTCTCTATTTTAGTTCGGAACGCCACAAATTACATTATTACTTGTTTAAATAGTCGGATGCATATGGTATATTAGCGAAATATATTTATATTTTTCAAATGAATATTATAGATAACCTTCAATAAAATTGGATGGATCTATTTTCCATATCAAACCTTTTGAGGCTACTTAACCCTACTTTAGGTACTTTTAGCGTTGAGAAAGGTAAGGAGCGACTTTTTTTTAGCCAAACTTCAAATACAACTAAATTTCAAGTAGTTTTCAGGATTAATGTTTTAATTTTTACCATTATTTAAAAACTTCACGGAGTGTTGAAGTATTGACGTTGTCAAACGTGTGTGCTTGAAAATAAATTTAATGCTTCAATAAAAGAACATCGTTAAACATTTTCTGGTACAATGCTCCATAGAGATATTTTTCTGAGCAATACAGTCTTCATTTATTCAAGTCAAATGCAAATTATCGTCTCGCTTCAGTTTTCTCAAATCTACATTTTTATATTCATATATTATACAGTAAATAATATGGCTTGAGTGACATTTGAACGTTGTGTTGTACAAATATAAGCAAAAAAAAGTTATGTATCAGGCGATGCTATATCTAGGATCGTATATACGTGAAAATACAAACGCGTGTAAATGCGCGTTTGGTCATATATGGTGATATTTTTATAACCACTATCGAACTGTTTCTATGATACGTAACTGAAATTTAACTATATATTTTCTATGCTTAATCTGTAAAATGAAATGTGTATTCAGGATGTTGCAAATATATATATAAATATATATATATATATATATATATATATATATATAATGAAAGAGAATGTCAACCCGTGAAAACGGAGAGAATAATTTAAAGGATATTTTAGTTTATATAAATTATCATTTAGATGAAAAAGAGAGAGGTCAATGGATATTATTCAGAGCAAATATATTGAGAGTAAAACTCAACTCACATACGTTAATAAATCTACAATTTAGTTTAGCAGTTTTTACAGTTGTTCTGTTCAAGGAGTTGAATCTTAATATATATATATATGTATATATATATATATATATATAATTTAAACTTACTTGTATTTGACGATCGAGATTGCAAGCGTTGCTTTCGTTGACCTTAATATAAATATTTCTTTCACTTCATCAAAGTAACAGATTTTTACCTGCCATGCTATTTCATGGTTAATAAATACCCCTTGGCTTATTTTAGCGTCTTATTTTCTTTCATCAGTCATTTTTCATGTTCACTTTGTCGAAAACTGCTTGCGTGGAAAGGAATGCTGTCTTGCTTTAAGAACATAATGTATGCTGTTTGATTTCATGATAACGACTTTGACTGATTCCATCTTTCGTTGAATTCAACTATTTAGTAAATTTGACACAGTAGGTTAGTTACTTTTATTATACATGATTTTCTTCCCGTGTAACTCACTTGATTGAAATGTATTTGTTTTCATTTTTGTTGGGAAATATTTCTCTTTTACTTCATAGTTTTTTATTGGTATTTCTTTCAGTCGTTACAACTAAAACATCGCTAACAAATCCCAGCAAAATGACGTCGTAACTAGAATATAGAAATTAAATATGTTTAGCTAGATAACATGTATCATTTTATTCTGATGACACCCATTAAAATAGGCTTCTAGAAAATTTAAATTAATATACAGGTAGATGTTGTTAAATTACTATCATTTTATGTCTAATTTTGCACAAGCGCGTTGTTTGCTATTTTATTTTGTCGACTGTACAATATAGTAATATCAGAAGGGCACCGTCTGTTGGGGGAAAAGAGCAACATGACGCGATTATACTCTATCAGTAATGTGGAAATAGTATGGTTTACTACTTGGTATTCAAGCCGGAATCACCAATACAAACACTTCAGGGTGTTTTGTGGCTTCCCTCTGTCTGTTCTATAGATATATTCATGGCTTCTGCTTCGACGAACTTAAGTCACTGGTGCCAATGCCACAGGGGTTTACTGGTGCCACTCGACTGGTAACTGGGTCCCACTCATTCACAGTTAGATCAACCAAAATGCAGACGACAATTCTACTCATGAAAGTCTTATTTTCTCGCACTTTCCGCCTGTGGAACTCTCTTTAATATTCTTGCTTTCCTGAGGGCTGCAACCGCCAGGAAATTAAATGTAATGTCAATAACCATCTCTTAACCACTTGACTCTAGTTCTTTCTATATCACTCTGTATATGTTTCTATTCTCTATACCTTTGCAGCTGTCATCACATCTGTTTTCCCAACCTTCTCTTGCCCTTTCTCTGACCCCCCCCTGTAACTGGTTCGTCTTTCTCTTTACTCTCCTCATAATCATTTATTCTTATGTAGCTCCCTGCGCGTCAGTGGCGTTACCACCTTGCATGGGGTGAAACGATTAAAAATGTTTGTGTCAATCTGTGGATAGTGATTCAGAAAGAGTTCGGATGAGTATAATAGTGATTCAGTATGTGCTCGAATGAGTGTAATGGTGATCACGGAGGTGTTTCGTGTGATTCATATTCATGGCGATGTTATGACTATTCCCCTTTTACAAGGTCTTAGATCCAACATGGATGGCTACATCCAGTGTCTTGTGGAAATAATGCTGCCCTGGATCAAGAGGGTGGCTGCTGGAAGAATCTGTGTCTAGCAACAGGACTTTGCACCTTACCACATTATCAAGAAAACACAGTTGTGGCTTTCAGAAAATTTCTACAGCATCATAACACATTACATCTGGCCATCTAACTCTCTAGACTGCATTCACTATGATTATTATTATTTGTAGGGCGCAGTTGAGCGAGTAACCAACAAAATACCTTGTATCATTAAAATGAAATGAAGGCAAGGATTATGGCAATATAAAACCGGCCAGAAAAGATGCAGCAGATTGGAAGTCGTACAAAGTTCCTGCTTGAAGTCAATGGTGATTTTATTAATTAAATTTACTCTTTCGTATTTCAAAGTACTTTCGTGTAATTTTGGTAATTTTAATTTCTGTGTCTTTTCGTATCAACTCAGCCATCAACCCTGTATATTTAAAACTTTTAATTAGTTTGTGACCACGGCAGGTTCACTAAACAAATAATAACACAAAGCTGTTATTTTATTTTATTATTTATATTTTTTCTTATTTTAAGCTGGCTTGTTGGTGTTAGCTAAAACAGCCATGATTGTGGTACGCTCACAAAGAGGTGTAGTTTAGGAAAGATATACTCAGACGCCCCAAAGATAACAATACCTACTGTTTAATAAATGAAAATACCTTTATTAGTTAGATAAGGCTTCTGAAAGTAGTGAAGCATGTGGAAGTGGGGTTCGACTTTGTGATCAATATACAGTCTTATCTTCCTTTTTCTTTCTGAGAACTTTTTTCATATTTGTAATTTCACTGTTTGAAAAGTAGCAAATCTGATCTTTGTTCAACCTGCTAATTGCCGACTTAAAATATATAAAAATAGTGTTCACTTCAGTTACTAATAGTCATTTAATCAATTCTACTTATGTTTAAGTAGAACCAGCGACAATGTCAGTCAGTTAAGTGCCATTAGTAATACAGGCTTGAGCGATCATGTCTGGAACAAGAGACATGACTGACTGGGCTATAGACTCCAATCTGTCCTATTATTTAACTCTTAACTGGAGGGAAGAGACGGATTAATACCTTCCCCAAGGGCATTTGTACGTAAGTGAATGCAAGGAATTCAATTAGAATTCGAAATCAGCACTCCGATTTGTTGTGCCGAGTCGATATCCACTGCACCACAAAGCACATCCGTCAAGGTCACAAGTGTGTATTAACGTGTTTTTAAACATTAAGAATATGTAATACGATTGGCTCCTGTCTACGTTTCATTGTTAAACTTCTCTTATAAGATTGCATTATTCGCAAATGAACATTTATATTCCTATCTCTCACGAATTTAATTTTAATTTCTCTTATATTGATGCTAAACTGAAGTCACTTTTATTGTCTATCAAAAATACCAGTTATGAAAATTCACCTAAACTGTAATAATATCTTTTATTGTGATATGTTAGAAGCTATGCGCATGCGCTTAAAATCGATTGCAAGGTAATAATGTGGGTGCGGAAAAATATGCAAAACGAGAAAAACTGTCCTGCTTTATCTGAATGTCATTAAATATCGATTAATCGATTAATTTTTTAATTTTATTTTTCAAAGGTAATAATTAATGCTTTTCTCAGTTTCAGGCCAAGAATTCTTTTATAATCAGAAAACATTGCCCCGAGATAAGGTTGCTAATGAACAAGTCCCATTGCTCACTCAAATATATGTGCTTCTTTCTGTATACTACTGGAATTCATGGCTATTCTCAACTTCCTATAACCTAACTGCAGTCTCCGCGCTGACATCTAATAATACGAACTATGTAGATAAGTTACTTCTGGCTCTCTTTTTAATATATAATGTGTATTAAATTCATTGGCATTTTTTACCCATTCTCAAAAATTTAAACTGATTTTTGACATACCGATGAAGTTTAAGGTAAATATCAGTAAGAATTAAAACAGGTTGTCAGTTCAGTCTGCAATTATGTCTTACACTTGTTAAACATAGGCTTACCAGTAGAAGGGCAAGAGAAAATAAAATGAACAAGTAATAGAATTGTTCGAAGGTCTTGCTCAGGTAGAAAGAATTTAAACACTTTCGAACGCGCACATGTATTTTGCTTAATTATTATTACGGCTGTAGACAGTAATGAGAACACTCGGCGCAGTGTCTATTTATCAGCTGAGTCTGTTACATTAACTTTCGCACTAATAACTTCGGGAAAGATAGGAATTCATGAATCTTACCTCATATGTTTAAACTGTGGTTTGCCAACCCATAGCACGAGAAAAATTCAAAATTCAGAAATGTTATACAAATTTGGGTAACCACTCTTTCTCATCACTTTTCCATATGTAGCCCCCTAACCACTCTTTCTCATCACTTTCTCCTATGTAATCCCCTAACCACTCTTTCTCATGACTTTCCCCTATGTAACCCTCTAACCACACTTTCTCATCAATTTCCCCTATGTAACCCCCTAACCACTCTTTCTCATCACTTTCCCCTATGTAACCCTCTAACCACGCTACCTCCTATGTAAGCCCCTGCGCAAGAGTGGCAGTGAAATGCCTTGCTTGGAGTGAAATGATTATTATATATATATATATATATATATATATATATATATATATATATTAAATCTAAGGACTTTTCAGCATGGCCTTAAGCCCTACTTCATTGTAGATGATCATGACTCTACATAGTATATTGTCACATATAGCTCTTAATAAATTGTCTTTTTATTTTAAACTCTGTTAAAACATTCATTTACTCGTGCCCATTATGTATTCATGCGTAGTTTTACTCCGTACCACTTCTCTTCAGTGTATCCTGTGATTATATTTTCCGAAACCACTTTTCCCATTATGTATCCTAGAAATTTCAGCTGCCTCTTTGTGTTAATTATAAGTTCTTTTGGTTTACATTTTCCCTTAAACTTCATATTTTCTCACATATTCTGCCCAGGATATCCTCAGCATTCTTCTGAAGAACTACATTTCTCTTCAGCATTTATTGTCACAAAGAAGGCTTCTGTGATATAACCGTTCAGTACGCTTTTCTTTTTCTCTAATGAGATTTTTCTGCATCTTAATATTTTATTTAGTCTCTGCAATTGATCTTTGGCAAAACCAATTTCCCTTCGGATTTTCCTGTCGCAATTTTCATTTTCTGTTCCATCCGCTTGCTAGATATTATTACTTTTGTACATGTTTGAATTTTTTTGTATTTTTTATTTATTTATATATATTTTTTGTAGTTGCGGGTCGATTTTTTCCAACAACCAGGCATTCTCTCTTTCTGAAAGGAATAGTTAGTCCTTCCTTCTCGCTTTTCTTTACTACCTTCGGTAATATTTTTTTCCAGTTTACTTTATTTATTTGTTGTCAACCAGTACCCAAGTAGGGATTTATGAAGAAGACAGCTATTTACAAGCTTTTCAATAAGTAAACCTCGCTGATTCTCTTGAAACGAACTACAATAGTGAAATGGGGTAAGGAATGATTCGTAAATTGTACCTTTGCCAAAAGGAAACTGTACACTTTTAACCATCATTGAAATATTTCTTCTACTTGTCATCAATATGGAATATTCTAATTTCCTAGAATGCAATACACAGCGCCACCTCGGCCCCACTCCCGCTCTCACTCTCTCTGCTCTCTCTCTCTCTCTCTGCTCTCTCTCTTTATATATATATATATATATATATATATATATATATATAATCAACTGACCTTACGTGGAACGACTACATCAAATCAATAGTCACATCTACTGCTATAAAATTTGAGTCACTATGTCGGTACATGTTTTCTAGTCAGAATCCATATTTCACTTATACAACTCTAGCATTCGTCCGTACATGGAATACTTCTGCTATATCTGCTAGGGTACTCCTGGCTTCACCCTGGGGGTTCGCACCATAATCTCAAGGAAAATATGCAATGTAATCGACCCTATATTTCAGCCATTTTGTCACCGATTGCATGGAGCTTGACTTTTAAAAAAATTAACTTTTTATTTTTTAAACGTATATTACCAAGATTCTGCTCTGACGATCTTATACCTTGGTGTCTGGTCTACACAAATTTACCCGAGTTACTAGATTAGCATCTAGGTCTTTTTTTCTTTTTACAGTCAAAGCAAATGTAACCGCCTCTTCTACTCTACAAGTTTATTTTCTCGCTCTTCCTGCCTGTGGAACTCCCTCCAGTATACTTGATTCCCTAATAGTTACAATCTTTAAAATTGTAAATTACATTAACTTTCGTAGTAGTAACCTTGGGAAAGATATGAAATTGCTATCTTTTATTTTCTTCATTCCCATCTTTCTTTTATCTTTTCTCCGACACACTCTGTATCTTGTTCTTTTTTACGTTTTCGTTTCATTTAACTCCTGCGCACCAGTAGCAATACTACCTTGCTTCGAGCGAAACGATTAAAATACTATATATATATATATATAGGAAAGAATATTAATAAAAAGTTTTGAATTTAAAAATGTACTTTTTTTGAACAGTATTTGTTTATTTTTATTATATTTTATATTTCAGACCGCCCTCGGTCCTTCATCAGAAACAACTGATTTTTAAATTTGAATTAGAAACGTATTTCACGATAGCGTTCGAATATTTTTTTTGTTTACATCACGTGGTGATCACTTCTAACAAATATTTAAATAATACAAACCTATCAGGGAATTTAAAATGTGGGAAGCCTCGCTGTTTAATTTGTAAACATTTAATAACAGACAAAACATTCTCTGTACCCAATACCAAAATAAAATTACACCCACCAAACCTTACTTGTGACAGCAAAAACATCATCTACTTTCTCTTCTGCTCAATTTGCCCCAACAGTGGATATATCGGCGAATCCGGTAATAGCTTTAGATTTCGCTTCAATAATCACAAACTAAATATACGACAAAAAAATGTATACTCCCCAATTGCAGCCCATTTTAATCAACCTGATCATACTTTAGAAAATTGCAAATGTTTACTAATAGACTCCAATTTTAGTTCTACATACACACGCAGAAAGAAAGAAACATACTGGATTTTAAAATTAAATACACACAAGCTAGGGTTAAATAGGGACTTAGGTGTGTTGAATCTTTACAAATATTTCAATAGCTAAAAAATTTTTTTCAGATATTCCAAGAAATTTTTATCTAAAACAAACAGACTTTCTCTACGGACGTGCCGCATGTTGTGAACAAACACACCACGTGATGTAAACAAAAAAATATTCGAACGCTATCGTGAAATCCGTTTCTAATTCAAATTTAAAAATCAGTTGTTTCTGATGAAGGACCGAGGGCGGTCTGAAATATAAAATATAATAAAAATAAACAAATACTGTTAAAAAAAAAGTACATTTTTAAATTCAAAACTTTTTATTAATATTCTTTCCTATACATATTAAGACAGTATACGTGGACGATCATCACTATATATATATATATATATATATATATATATATATATATATATATATATATAACTCCTGGGTATTAGACAACCGTAGATCGTGTTAAGATTTTTAATTCTTTCATAATCGTCTCTATCTACACGAAGGTGTTTTACTGCCAGTATAGGTTCTGGATAATATTATTATATCCAATACTCTTTCAAGATATGTCAATGTTACTAAACTTTTCCAAATCGAAAACATTTAAATAATCTTTATAACATATGTACCAGTTATTCTGCGTCCGTATTGCTTTTTCTGTTATTATTATGGGTGTAAATTCTACGTTTCTTTCTTGACAAACACTGTTCTTGACCTATTACCGGTCTGACTTTTCATCAGAATTCGGATGATATTTTTATTATATGAATGTTTAATATGCTTATCCGATTGAGTTCCCATTCGTTTGCACCTTTATTTCTATGTAGTATAAACGAAAGTAGATCTACGTAGGTCTTCCCGTCCCAGGTTGGATCTGTGATTATAACATGTGGAAAATATTTTCCTACTTCAGTTATGGAGAACTCTATTTTCCAGCAGCGCTTGACAAACCAGTATGGAAAGTGAACATCCCCGAATTAAAAAAAAAAAAAAAAAAAAAAAAACTATGTGGATGTGTCGACTCACATACTTTTTCGGCAACGATGCAGTATCTAAACTTATTTATCAATGGAACTTTGGCTATATATGTGCGTGTATCCGTTACCTATAGACTCCGAAACGACTGAACCGATTTTCTTGTAAATTTACACAGTTGTATTATAAGTGTCTGCGAGTGTTCTTAGCTCGGTTTTGTGTTGAGGTACCCCCAATAAATATCGAAATTCGATAATCGAAAAAATCGGGTTATAGAAGGAGTGGTCCGATTTTAATCAAATTTGATACACTCATTTATAAAGACACAAGAAACGATATTCAGAAGTTTCAAGGTTGCAGTTCTTACAGTAGTACAGAAAATAGAATATATATATATATATATATATATATATATATATATATATATAAGGCAAGATGTTTGTGTGTGTGTCTGTTTGTCTGTCTGTATGTCCTTTATACAAATCCACAATTTTTATCCGATTCTTACCAAATATTCTTTTGGCTGAGTCTGAGCTAAAGGACAATGGATTTGTTTTAAAGCTTTCATTACACCCGAGCAACGCCGGGCTATATTGCTAGTAAATCATAAGCAGGCTGTGAGTTTGGAAGAAAAACACGAGTGGGCCTGAGCAGATAGCCCTTGGAAAAAAAAGCAGCGATGCGGCAGAGAAAATTTTGCACATATTTCCAGAGTGCTTTCAAGCAGAAACAGCTTCGAGTAGAATCAGAAGTTCCCATATTTTTCTTGTTGTCCTTAAAACCTCATTGTTTTGCACTTTTCCTCAGATTTCATATAAATTAATCTAATAACTACAATGACTGTCTAAATGATGTAAGTTAGGAACCTCTTCATTTTTCTAAGATATAAGATTCATTCAGCAAAACAAATATCAAGAGTGATTTGTAAATTCACGTCCAGGAAAATCATTTATCGAGACTGTATTTATCAATATTTTGAATATTTTTAAATCGGTAAGTACGGCATAACCTTTTTTATATTCATAATATTTGTCTTGAATAAGCAGTAAAAGAAAAACAACTTTATATTAGATTTGTTTCAACGTAAGATAAGCATTGCAACAAATTTTCATATTCTACCATTCGTCGCCATATAGTCTAACACTGTTAGAAATATATTTATTTCCAGCGATGTGGTCATAATACGCATTATGAATAGCGCCAAGACTTATTCGATTGTTAAAATAAAATAAAAACAGTTAAAGTGTATATTGAATGGCGAGATGTCGGTCTAGATCTGAGAAAGAACCGACATGGAACTAATGTTATACGCAAAGACGTTCATGGACTGTATAAATCGAAAGTTATTTGGTTTTAAAAAATCAGTGTGTTTACAAAGAATAAAAACTAAATAATTGTGTCTATATTTCTGAGATGAGGTATGGTAATTATTAACACTTTTTATATTGTTGTCCTCATCAATATTTTCAGCCGTTTTACGCTACAACCTTTCTTAGGTGATTGGAATTTTTAACTGAAACCTTCATTTTACATTTACGGGTAGATTGTTCTAGTTTCATTAGTCATGATTCTTCCAAGTTTCTCAGTATCACTTATCTCCCTTTAGCTCAACCCTGGGCCATGTCTACTTGACATTCAAAAATCATCTCACCTAACGAAGTTCCGAGCGTACAAGGCCGAAACATCTTAAATATAGCAGCAAAGATGAGGACAATAGTCCGAACAATGAAAATAGTGAAAGCAATTTTTTGTCAACAAGTAATAACAACTAATGCAATCTGAGAAATAAGATTTTAAAATTTATATAAGTCCCTGAGTCAGTCAGTCAGTTAAGTACTATACGTGATACACGCTTTAGGCAATCATGTCTCAAAAGAGACATGACTGACTGGGCAGAAGATTATCCCGCAGTAGGTTGCCATTGCTTTTTGTGGTAGAGTGGTTGCAATTCAAGGCTATAGAACCCAATATGTCCTATTATTTAACCCATTAACTGGAGGGAAGAGACGGAATAATACCTTTCCAAAGTGTATTTGTGCGTAAGTGAATTCAAGGAATTGTACTGAAATTCGAAATCGGCACCCCTATTTGTCGGCTGAAGCGATATCCACTGCATCACAACGCACATTCAAATCCCTAGGAGACTATCAAATTTAAAATTATTATTTTTAAAAATATTTTTAAAATTATAAGCAATTATTCAGAGTACTTTTATTACTTTTGGACGTACGAATGTATAGCAGCTGATTTCTTAGAACCAAACAGCCAGTCTACCCCCACATATAATTTCATTATATTAGTAAAAGATCATTCAGCACGAATACCGAGGACTGTATTACGGCATGCTACAAGATTTCTAAACAACTCTCCCCAGGCTTTGAATTCAGAATTCAGGCCAATTGCTACTTAAGCTTATAGGGTTCAGTGTATCATTGTATTTACTTGTAGGTTTGAGGTAAAGAGATGGATTCATAACTAGCACGTAAATGAATGTAATCCAAGTCACTGTCTATTACTCCAGCGTGCCCTTTATACAATATTAGAACAATATTACATTGAGTCACAAATAACTTCAGTTTTTGTTTATTCAAGCTATTCATTAATTTTGTTTTCATCATTTCACCCCAAGCAAGGCATTCCACTGCCACTATAGCGCAGTGGGTTATATAGAGCGATTGGATATAAGAAATGTCAGAAGGAGGGTGATAGACAAGTAAGGAGGTACATAGGAAGAGTGTTTAAGAGAATGGGTGCGAGTTCGTGTGCTAGGGTTGTCTATTGACCTTACATTTAAACTCCTAGAGGTTGTAGCCGTCGGGGAAGCAAGTATGCGGAAGGGGATTCCACAGGCGGGAAGTGCAAGAAAAGAAGCTGTAGAGTAGAAATTGCGGTTACATTTCCTCGTTTTCACTGTAAAAGGGTTGGACCTAGTTGCTAATCTACTATCTCGTGCAAATTCGTACCTAGGGGGCACAATGATCTAAGTTCATGGGAGCAGAAGCCGTAAAAGTACTTATAGAAGAGGCACAGGGAATTCACGTCACGCCAGTGAGAGAGAGACTGCAGGCGGTCAGCCAAGTCGGTATCGATCACATTACAGATTCTCCGTTGTATTTTGAAAAGAACCCCGAGGAGAATAGCAGGGGCACCCGACCAGATGTGGCAGCAGTATTCAATACACAGGCGGATGGTAGATTTATATATGTGCAGGATAGATTCACGGAAAGAACTTCCGGGCCCTGCACAGAGAGCCGACTTTCGTAGCAGCAGATTTAGCAATGGATTGTTATATTTTATTCAGTTAGATATTATTCTCTATTTGCAATAATCTGTTAGTTGCAAATTACAGTTTCACAGAGACGTAATTCCAAATGGCCGCAAATCTGCTATTCCACCACTTCGACATCAACAGACCCCGTCTTTTCCACTGCCTCTGAAGGTTGTTACATTAATCCATGACCAGCGCATCAAATTTGTATTGTTCTTTACGGCGTAAGGAGTCTACCACCGTTATTTATCTATTATGGAGCCAATGATATCAGTAGGCGTTCGCCTTCCTCCTTTTTGAATATAAATGGATTTATTTGCTACTGTTATCACATATCAGGCTGCTCTCCAATAGGTCTTTTGGTAAAAAGCGAATTACTTAGGCTATTTTTTGTGACGTTAGATTCAAATCATTTTTTAGTAATCGAAAATAATAATGATCGAGTGATGCAAGATCAATTAAATACGACGACTGGAATGGTACAGAGATAGTAGGTTCCAAAACCTTTCCAGTATTTTTTGGATTAATGCAGCCTTGACCTGTTCTTGAAGAAAACAAGTTTCCTATTGACTCATGCAGGACAATTATTTAAACAAAGTTACGGACACAGCGAAGTATTATATACATTTACTATTTCACTGCGGTTTAAGAATCCTCAGTTAAGCCGATTGTCTCTTTCCTAGGAAAAACACTTTTCTTTTATGGAGCTAAGCTTTTGTGGTTGCTTGAGAAGATTTATCTGTGTTAATCTGTTAACTTTTGCATCGAATATTTTTGTAGTCAGGCCGTTTTTCATCACGAATATATTTATGGTTGTATTATTTATTTATGTCTTACAAAATATAAACTTTTTGTAGGTTCTTTTAAAGACAGTGAAAAAATGTAATTGTTTTTTTAATAATCATACCAGTTATACTAATTAAACTATATCTGAGGAAGAAGAGAAAGATTCTAACCTTTTCCAATATATTTGTGTGTAATTGATTATAGGAAACCCCACAGAAATTCGAATTCAGCCTTCGGATAATCAATTCTGAGCTTTCCTCCATTGCACAACCCTCATATCCAAGCGCACCGCACCTATTATTGCCAAGCAGTGATGATATATTTAAGGAAATATTAGTTAGAATCGCACACTCACCATTAAAAAAGTTAACTTCTCTCCTGCTCCGATGAACTTAGCTCACTTGTGCCCCTTATATATGGATTTACTCGAGCCACAAGATTAGCAATTATGTCCACTCTTTTACTATGAAACTAATAAAATGTAAACGCAAATTCTATCCATTAGCTTTTTTTCTCGCACTTTCCACCTGTGGAATTCCCTTCCATTTACTTGCTTCGCCGATAGCTACAATATCAAAGAATTTAAATGTAAAGGCAATAGTCATCTACTATCTCACTAACCTGCATCCCCTATCTCATGTTATTTTCTCTGTCCACTCCACTCTCATCAATATACACTTCCTTCTCTTACCCACTTCCTGACACCACATATAACCTGTCACTCTTTCTCATAACTTTCCTCCTATGTAAACCCTGCAAAACGGTGGCAGTTAAATGCCTTTGCTTTGGGCAATATGATTTTAAAAAAAAGGTTCCTAAAGACAGTAACAGCATATGGTTTGTTTAAAGAGTTAGTCAAAGATATTATTTTGTATGCCAGTGAGTTAATATATTTGTTGAAACAGAAGTCTCATATCATTTTAATATTGAAATACAATATTCAATGCTAATACCTTAGTGACCAGTAATTTGAGCGCATTATTATTATTTAAATAAAACCAGCACTTAAGTTATCTTTTCTTTCTTTTTTTTTTTTGGTTTCATACGCCAAGATCTTTCAAGTAGTAAGAGATTTTGACTCGAAAGTTTACTGGCTTTGCTGGTTTTGTGTCTTTTTATTGCACACATGTTTTTAATTTTGTCTTTCTGTAGTATTCACTTAAAATTATTCAAGTAGATTAATCGCTGTTTCCACGCAGCTTTTGCATTCAGTATATCCAATATTTGTTCATTACTTTTTTCATTGATTCATTAAGAACGATAGGAGATTGATTTATTTAAATTTTTCGAATTAGTTTTTCTTGTTTCTCTGTGTGAAAGGGTATACTTGTGTCCGAATAGGTTTCGCCTTTGAATATCCCTCATCTTGTTCTTTCAAATATATTTCTGGTTACTGAAAAACTTCATAATTAAGTAGATCTCGTATGTTTTCTATATGGAAATAAAAAAAAACTCGATGATTTGTTAGATTTCGAAACTGGCAAGTTAGATTCTACTTTTTTGGGACAGTTGTAGCCCTGTGATTAGAACAGTCACTCTCTGGTCACAAGGCTCAGATTAGAATCTCAGCGTGATTCATTTTGAAAGGAAAATACTCTTTTATTAGATCTGCGATATTTATTTTCAATATTCCAATAAACGTAATATGTATATAACAAAATTGTGTATTATCATTTTGTAAACGATAAAACGATAAACGTTAAGATTTCATTGGATAAAATTTATGAGATAATATTAAAGTATCTATGCAATATAAAACGAGCCAAAATTAGTATATATATATATTTTATATTCAAACAGCTGTGTCTAAAACATATAATTACAATGTTTCTTTTAAATATCAGTTACATATATATGCTGTTACTGTTGACTGCATGAGGGAATGAGATTAAAATTTAATGATATAACTAGAAAGAAACTAAAATTTACAGGTACTAAAATTTGTTATAAAGTTTGGCATTTATCGTCAAATAACACGCTTTCGGAGAAGGGAGAAAGAGTGAAATAAATAAATACAAGAAAATAAGGGAGAATAATTACTGAAATATTAAATATTTTCTTTTATATAAATATATTTTACTTGTAATTCACACAGCCATTAAACAAACTTTCGAAGGATATAACTAAACGTGTTAATGACGGTAAAATCAATAAACTCATGTTACATCCGAATGAATGCTTGGCTGTTGTCAGATTGTAGAAATAATGGCATGTTATATGCTGTAAAACCATTTCTATGTCATTAGAAGAGTATAAGAGGAAAAATATTTGTCTTTCTTTCTCTTATATATATATATATATATATATATATATATATAAGAGAAAGAAAGACAAATATTTATATATATATATATATATATATATATATGTTTGTGTGTGTGTGTGTGTGTGTGTGTGTGTGTGTGTGTGTGTGTGAGAAAGCGAAAGAGAGGGGAAGCAGGATAGAAGATCAGAGATAGACAAAGCGATAGAGAAATAAAGAAAAAGAGAGGGAGGTAAAGAAAAAAGAAGAAAGAGAAAGAAAGTGAGAGGAGAAGAAAGAGGTAGAAAGATATTATACCAAAAGTTATTTTAGTGGATTACCGTATTTGAAATATACGATTCATTATTTTCTTTTGCTTTTAAACAATGTCTGTTAGGTACATAAGTTTGTACACTCAAAATAATACCCTTACAAAAATTACGTGCTCTCCGTAAGTATATTTCTCCTGACATTTCTCGAGTAGTTAGTCAATTATTTACTGCACCACGACTATTAATTTCTTCATCTGCTTTGCAAGTTTCAACATGTTACTATAAAATGAACCCAAAATTACAAAAATTGGATATACCATTCATCTAGCCCCTATTCTTATGCTCTGAGTGATCTTCAGTAATTAAACTTATTTTGCAATCAGCAGTAGAATTGATGTATATACCTACACGCTAAATATCAGCAAATCAACATTTGCAACCTCAAAATATGTCCATGTGTATTACTTAAACTTTATTTTAGCGGATACTCATATCTGAGTAGATGTTCTATTCATTTATAATTTACTGAAATGTATTTTTATTTACTTTCGTATACTGGCCTGAATATACGTGAAAATTAGCGCTCTCTAGAATGATTTGAACCTGCGTCCGTAGGAATAACCGCATTAAATTTAAGGTTCTTCGACTTCACGGCTAGGAAGTAAAATTGAACAGTGCATTTAAAAGCTAATAACTCACTGCCGTTGTGGATAAACATATCTTAAAGTAAAGAAAGCTGTTCGTAAAGAAATAAATGTATTTATTTATTTATTGTTCCGACTGATTTTTATTTACTTAAACGTTTTTTTTTCTGTGGATACTTGTGTTTGAGTAAATCAGATTAAATGACAGTTTCTTGTATTGGAACGAAGGCTCAATTTCTTCTGAAGAGCGCATGTTTGTTTTTCTAGTAAGATTTCTCGAATTTTTAGACTGTTATACGAAAAGAAATAAATATATTGCTTAATAAATAAACGGTGCGACCATTTAAATACGCGTATCTAATAAGAAAAACGTTTAAATAATAAAAATATATCATATTAATAAATAAGATGCTAACTCTTTCCCTACACACACATGCTTTTAGTGGAAGTGATCATAATAAAGTGAGGGGATTTGGGGGGTTAAAGCACATCACACACACACACACACACACACACACACACACACACACACACAATATGTCGTGTATATACACAGCTTATATGAAACACGCTAAAATTTCTACTTTCTCGTTCTATGCGAGTAGCGACTCGGACTGACACCAAAACGGTCGAGTTTCGATCTCAACCAGAAGCAAGTACATGTCGAGCTGCACTTACGAGCTGTAATACGGCGAAACAGGCATTTATGTAGTTGATATATATATATATATATATATATATATATATATATATATGTGTGTGTGTGTGTGTGTGTGTGTGTGTGTGTAAATATAATGCAAGCAGGTCTGCGATGGCGTTCAACCATGTAATAGACAGAATCGTCTGGGTGATGAATTCAATGTCCTCTTACAGTTTCCAAGCATATGTGTGTCTCGAGTAGATTCCGTATCCGATTAATCAAGACGGGTTTGAATTCAGCATTGTACTTGAAAAATGGTTGGCAAACACAGCTAGAGAATTCAACCTCCTCTGCTATTAACCCCATGTGACATTTTTATTATTGTTTTATCTACTTTCTCTTGAACATTCTTCTTTATTTGCTCCGTTCTTTCAGGACGTACGCGATCATAGATTTTCACTTCCCCTATGTCTTGTCGCCTTCATTAATCTTCTTGGTATCTCTCACAAACCCAATCCGCCATCCACCTGATAAAGCTCGTCAGATATATTTAGCGCTACTTTTTCCTAACTTTTTTCCCTCTATCTGTCCTGTGAGTATGGGATTCTCCAAACTATCCATTTTCATTACGTGTTTCAGAAACCTCAGTTGTCTCTTCTTGATGCAAGCATATATGTCTTTGTCATTTGAATCTTCTCCAAAACCTCATCGTTACTCACATTTTTGGGCTATGTTATTCTCAGCATCCTTCTGCAGAACCACATTTCTGCTGCTTTGAGGATCTCCATCTTTGAGGAGATCATCCATCATTTGCTGCCATGTAGGAGGACAGATATCACATAACAGTGCACTACACTTCAATGGAATTACCCATTTTCTCAATAATCTACTTACCTTTTGAAATGTGTCCTTGGCCATGCAAATGCTCCTTCAGTTCTATGTATCACACTTTTCATTCTTTATCTGAACACTTCCCAAGTATTTGCTTCTAACTCAACGGTTCAAATTTGAACTCTTTGCACTAATCTCACTTTCTGTGCACGCAATGTCTTATCTCACGTCTTTTTTGTCTCTTTTCGGTGATGATTTTATATTCATCACTTCTATACTCTTGTATCTATCAATCGTTTTATCCTGCAACATTCCCTCCCCTACTTACACTGTTTTTTAGCATCTTACGACATCCTTCGCATGTCCTTTCATCCAGCGGTAATTCTACCCCTAACTCTCTCAGTCAGTTAAGTGCCACACCTGATATATGCTTGAGCGATCATGTTTATTTGGAGACATGACTAACATGGCAAAAGACTGTCCCGCAGTAGGTTGCCATTTCATTCTACGGTAGATTGGTTGCCAGCCAAATCTATAAAACCCAATTAAACTCATAGCTGGCGGGGATAGATGTGCCCTCTTAAGTGAAAATATACAATTCAACTAGAACTCGAACACTGCTTTCCGCTTTTTTTATTTCGAGTCTATATTCATAGCACCAAAATGAACATTTTTCCCCAACTACCTTTTCTATAGTTTATTTTTGTTTCTTGATTTGTATTTTATATTAAATCTCTCTTCGCCCTAGCTGTATGGATAGTTTCATTTTAGGGTCCTTACTGATTGTATTCAAACTAATTTGCGCATTCATATAATTTCTTTTTTTTCATTGACGAATTTACTTATTTTTTCTCGTCCGACACAATGGTTTATTACACTTCTTTCTTTTGAAACATGCATTTAAAAAAAAAAAACACTATTATTTCTTTTCCGGACAGAAGAAAGATGTCTTGGCAGTCCGATTTCGTCTCAAGAAAGAAGCTAGCTTAGATTTGAAGTCACTCAAAGTTAACGATTTAGAAAAGGAAAACAGAGAAAAAAGCAAAACTAGGTGAGAGTATAACAGTTGATAAGCTGACAGTTAATAAGACAGTCGTATAAAACGTAGTAAACACTCTATAAGGAAGAATGGTAAACTGTCACTATCCAAGAGTATATTGATTCTTGCAGCAATTCTTTTTCGTTAGAAAAGTATATTAAGATAAAAAATCTATCCAATTCCTAAGTAAAATATAGCGAATATTCGAAGATAATGGGCGCATTAAACTCTAAATCCCCACAAAATGGATCATGCATCTGTTATCTTCTCAGATGAACCGTTTTTGCAGCAATTATCACTTATTAAAAAATAGAAATCAAAGATGTTCCCTTTAAATAAAAATTACTAATAATCCATCCCTTTAGTTATTTTAATATTTACTTGCAATATTTTTTCAATTGTTTTATTTTACTTCCTGAAAGAAATTCTGTTTTGCGGATTATGTAATAATATCGATTTAGGATGAACTTCCGATAAAAGAATCCATGAGATTTTTTCCGTAATTCTAGAATAAATACTAAAGGAACATTTTGCTGATCGATATAATGCAGTCTTGAATATGGTATAAGTAAAATATTTGATATTATGAAGTATGCATTCTGCGAATTAAAAAATACTTCCTATATATTTATTATTCCTATATAAGACCGTTAAACTTTTCATCTTAGGATAACAATTTTGTAACTCTCTCCACACGTTTGCTTTTTGCTGACCAACAAATAATCATTTTTACGCGGGAGAAATTGAGAAAAATTAATGAAAAAAGAAAACAAAAAATGGATATAAGAAGGAAAGCCAAAAGTAATATATATATATATATATATATATATATATATATATATGAGAGGGGAAATAAGAGAGAGAGAGATGGGGTGCAAGATAAAGAGATAGAGATAGAAAGCGATAAAATTGAGAAAATGATATAGAGAGATACGGAGATACATATATTTGGAGATGCACAGTGATACAGACAGAGATTTACACACAAAGAAAGAGAGTGAAAGTAAGAAAGATAAAAATGTAAAACAGAGTGAGAGAGAGAGAGACATACACCGAGAAAGAGAGAGAGAGAGAGAGAGAAGGAGAGAAAGAGAGGAAGAAAAAGTGAGACAAAAATGTATTTCGAATAATGCCCTGGACTCCGAGGCCACTTGACTGAGATGGTAATTACCCTATTTGTAAAATTAGCATCACTCTTTGGAAGCTAATCGAAATTTATCTCTTTTTTATTTATAAGTATAAAAGTAATGTAATTGTGAATCAATTTCTTTAGTTTTTAATCAGACATTATTACTGAATTTAAAATTTTGTATTAATGGATATATATATATATATATATATATATATATATATATATATATATATGAGTGTGTGTGTGGGTGTGTGGGTGTGTATATACAGAAAAAAATCCTGAAGAGTGAAACTATAACAATAATGCCTTCATGAACTTCTAAGTCTGCTTGACTGAAATAACACTGCTCACATAAGTGACAAACAGCTCTACATCAATTCTATTAACGGGCTATCTTTATCATATATCCTGCATCCTATGACAAAGCTGTTTGACTAAATTTCTCTTTTACTAGTAAAAACTTAAAAACACCAATTTTTGCACTAAACGTTGTTACAATTTGACACTATATATATAAAAAAAACAAAATTATATATAATTATATAAATATAATCAAAATTACTTATAACTCCAACTTTATACAATTAACATTTATAAATATTAGTGTTATTTAACCAGCAAAATAAATAAGTAAACCAGAAATTACAAAAACACGTTTGTGCTTCTCTATGCACTCATAAGTTTATAGGCATATATGTATACATGTACGAATGTTCGCATATTCAAACCTTAAAAACGGTAAAATAACTATGAACTGTAAAATAGCTCCACATTTGACAAATTCTGAAAGTAAAGATGAAAAAAGACAAATGATTATGGTACAATATACATGTGCGCAAACGTGAAAAACCAGGAAATACGTTCACGATTATACATCTACATATATACATATACGAATAATTTAGATCAACAATATAATAAAAGGATTACTTAAAAAGTATTAACTGAATATTGCGACAAACCCCTGAAAATTATTTCAGATAGCTATTGATATATATATATATATATATATATATATATATATGCCTAAAAGACTGCCTTCTTCTACAAAGCGCCCATATCTGATAGGTATCATCGCCGACTGACGCCAATTCGGTCGGGTTTCAATCCTGGGTAAAAATGCAATCGGATGTCTAACCGTACTGGTGAGCTGTGATAGGGCGAAACTGATCTGTCTGCGGATGTCTCTCTCTCTCTCTCTCTCTCTCTCTCTATATATATATATATATATATATTATTATTATTATTATTATTATTATTATTAGTGTAAAGAATTTGTCAATTTAATTGTCCATGAAATTTCGTTGGGACACCGTTATCATGCCCTCAGGCCTCGGGGCTTGTTTTCTTCAGTAAGACCATCATAACGGTGTCCTCACAAACTTTTCGAAGTCGGCATGAAGCTTCTCAAAAAAAGTGACGAATTATTTGCACTAAAATTATTAATGTTCTGTCTTCACAAGAATATCAAGCACTTTACCAAAAAAATACTGCTAGCTAAAGTAAAATCATTAAAACAAATCAATAATTATAGTGCAATGACTCAACACTATATATATATATATATATATATATATATATATATATATATTGTAATGGTTGTTGCAATGGTTTATAAATTCATTGTATCACTACACAAAAATTTTCGCGTTTCGAAGCTGACCATGTATCTTGGCCGCTTCTTCTTCAGGTGATCAACGTGGTATGAAAATTATCTGGTTGAAAAGACCGTTTATTCGTGGTTGGTTTGTTTTTTTTAGGTGAAAGTGAAGTGGCTAGCGACCCCCCCAAACACCTAACCCTAAGACGTTAATTAGGTCAACAGAATCCAAATTACAACCCAATCTCACTTTCACCTAAAAAAACAAATCAACCACAAATAAACGGTATTTTCAACCAGATAATTTTCATACCACCTTGATCACCCAAAGAAGAAGCGGCCAGGACACATGGTCAGCTTCGAAATGCGAAAATCTTTGTGTAGTGATATATAATAGTGATATATAGCGATATATAATAGTGATATATAGTGATTTATTTTGTGTAGTGATATATTATAGTGATATATAGTGTTTTATAAACCATTGTAAAAACTATTACAATATAACGCTCTACGTTTGTATCGAGCACTCTTTATAAAAGTAATGCATGAACAATAGGTTAAAAATCCTACGAGTTCTACAACTTAGTTACAATATATATATATATATATATATATATATATATATACTACCGACCATAATTTTGGGACCGTTTCATTTTTAGCAGAATCAAATTCACCGAGTTTTTAATTTTTTATTCTTATGCATATCTCAAGTATAAAAAAAAGTATTCTTTTCAACTTAAAATAAACATTTACCTAATTTGCTACTTGACCCTTCTTATTGTGATCAAGTTTTTTTCCGAAAATTCAGATTAATTCAGATATTATAATTACGGTATAATTTATTTTTGTGAATCATATTACTACGGTATAAATGGCAAGGAAGAAATAGATGGGCATTGACAAAAGAGCTCATGTTGAAATTCTTTCGAAATAAGGATATTCTGAACGTATTATCGCCAAAGATAATTAAGCCTATCTAAAAATAGCGTGCATTATTGCTATGAACGACTTCGTGAAACTGAGTTAAATATTGACAAAAAAAGATCTGGTAGGCCCAGAGTAACATTTATTGTAGAGGATACGCACTTGGTCATATCTAGCAAGAGGAATAGAAGAAAAACCGCTCCGGAATTAACAATTAAAATGAATTATACTCAGCAACATCCAGTATCTGTTACTACTGTTAAGAGACGACTTCATTCTGCTGGGCCTAAAGGCTGTGTAGCAGTTAAAAAACCACTATTAAAGAGGAAGAATAGGCGATGAAATTGATCATAGAGTTCGAAATGTAGTTCCTAAAAATGAACAAATGCTTGCAGTATGCTTGGAATTCGCTTTCACTAACTTATTTTTAAGTTATTAGAATGAATGCCAAGGATTTGCACTGCGGTAACAAAGGCTCGTGGTGGATTCTTTGATGAAAAGAAAATATGAATTAACTTTAATTAAATTCGCAATTACTCTATGTTAATTTTGGTTTTAATTATTTTACAAATATGAGCAACAATGAAATATATCTATATGTATTCTTCTAAGATATAAAATTTGTTATTTTTCTCTTATAGAATAAATCTAAGTGGTCCTAAACTCATGGTTGGTAGTGTATATGTCCTATTTTTTTATCATTCAACTATTTAAACACCATAAATGCGTGTTTATCTGATCTCTAAAAAGAAACGCATCTTTACAGAATTTAATAAAGTTTACTTTACGAATAAAAAGGCTCGGGGATTTATGTTGATCTTGTTAATCAGTTTGTCGATTCAAGAGGATTAAGATTTCAAATACTTATTATATTTCACGATGTGAATAATTCACTTTATATTTCCGTATTATATCTCATTATTAATGTAACAGTCAGCATTCGATCATATAGCACATCATTATCTTAGTTACAAGACCAAAGTTTGAAAGAAATATTAACCCTTTTTCATACATTTTCTACAGTTGCTATTACACAGTGTAATCATTTGACTATGCAGATATAGAGATAATTCATGTTGTGTTTTAGAGAATATTTGTCTCATAAACAATATTTTGTAAACTGATGTGATTTCGGCTAAAAATATATTGACATAAAATATGGGAACTCAAACAAACAATAATTAATAAATGTCTTAATCAGACATATTACTAAAATATAATATATAGAGCTGAAATAATGTACCGTTCAAAGAAATCTTCGATAAAACTGTCACTGGTGTATTCTTATTCACCGTGTCTATCAAAACAAAGAAAAAGCATTAATTTACTCATTTTTATTCTTTTTTTCATTGTTTATTGAGAAATTTGTCAATTTCCTTTCTTGGGCGTTTTGACAATTACACTACATTAATAGAGCGATATTAGCGAAACTTGCAGGAATTATTTATATTATAAATATATCCTGATGATTTCAGGTTATGACATAATTCATTTATATTTATTTGAAATAGTTTAGATTTAACCATGGTTCTTAATGGGACTTATTACCGCAAAACAAATATGAAATTCCGATAATTTATCAGGCGCACCTTGAATATGTATATATATATATATATATATATATATATATATATATATATATATATATATATATATATATGCAATTACACCATTAAACAGTTGACTTAAAACGTGTCAGCCGATTATCTATCGCTTCGTGACGGCACTCTATACAATGATCCAAGCGGTATTCATTTTTCAGTTCGTGGACAGTAAACAAACGAGAAAGAATCTTTCATTCAGCCTGGTAGAAATTACCCAGTCTGATCATAAATCAACTTTCCGAAGCAATTTAAAAATATGCTGCCCTTTCTTTTTGAGAACAAAGCTTATTTTCATGTCGTTTCTTTTTTTTTTTGTTTCAGCTATTCCACTACGTCTCTTTGATAAATAAATCGGTGTTTTTATTTTACCACTATAACATTTCCAATGACATGAGAAAAGCAAATGGTAGAATATAACTTTCTTGCCGAGTTCTCCTTATATATATATATATATATATATATATATATATATATATATATTCAGTGAAATAGAGCGCTCTACCTATTGGGCGGGTATAATGATATGCGCTAAAAAGTCTGCCTACTTCCACCGAACGCCCATAGGTAGAGTCGCCGGCTGATGCCATTTCGGTCGGGTTCCAATCCCGGGTAAAAAAGCAATCGGAGTCTAACCGTATTGATGATCTGTGATACGGCGAAACAGATCTGTCTGCAGATGACAATATTTACGCTCTCACACCCTGATTGAGCACTCTGGAAAAATAGTAGACTTTGATAAACAGTAGCTACTCTGGCATGTACGCATCGCTCATTTAGTGAAATGAATTAGAGCAATCTAACTATTGGGCGCGTATAATGATATGCGCTAAAATGTCTACCTACTTTCACCGAACGCCCATAGCCCAGGGGTAGAGTCGCCGGCTGACGTCATTTCGGTAGGGTTTCAATCCCGGGTAAAAAAGCAATCGGAGTCTAACCGTACTGATGAGCTGTGATACGGAGAAACAGATCTGTCTGCGAATGACAATATATATATATATATATATATAATTTGATTTGTGGTACAATCTTCATTACTGTTATGAATAGACAAAAAGTATGAATTTTATTACCATATATGTTGATAAAAATTTAAAAGAAAAACTGACAAACGGGTAAGCTAAGCGGATGTACGTGACAGACACAAAAAGATTCTGAACAGAAATGAGTTGGAAGCCAAATATATGTTCCGTCTGTTTACACAAATAGATGGCCTCCAACACTAAGGTTGTAATATGAGTGTGAAGAACATAGGATGGAGAAACCCGACCACACTTTCTCAGTTTTTCAAACTTTTTTTTAGTTTTCAATTTTATCTTCTAATTATAATCATCTTAAGTGTTAATAACGATATTTTTGTTTATATATATATATATATATATATATATATATATATATATATATATATTCAGTTTAAACGAGTTATTTCGCTACCTTGTTTTCACCTTGAGTATTTTTTTCAGGCGATTTTTAATAATATTTTGGTACAAATGTGTACTGGTCTGACTTTATTAGGACAAAAAACTAAGTATTAAACAATCAATCAATATATATATATATATATATATATATATATATAAGCAAGATGTATGAAAAGTACATTTACAAATTTTAAGGGGTGGTTAAAAGAAGGTAAAATGTACATATAAATATATGTTCAAAGGCCATTTTATACCGCCTTACAGTTTCTCAGCAAAGCTGTTTAAAATACTCCTTTCTTTCTTTAATACATGCATGCACCATTCGGATCATTTAGTGATTTCTTTTAATGCTCTAACACATTAACGAATGATGATCCAAGCTCCCAGAACACCTTAATGAATCGTCTGTGCATGAGTCATGTCTGGTGCATACACCAATTGTTTTAAGGGGACCCATAGATAAAAATCTAATGGATTAGTTAGTGGGATGTACAAGCCATGAGACTAGTCTTCACATACCGAATCATGTCTGAGAGATGACGGTCAGGGAATGGCGAACAATATGACAAAAATTAGCAAAAGCACCATCATGCATGTATCACACACGTCCTTGTGTTAGCAGAAGTACATCCTCTATCCGGTATGGAAATATATAGAGATCTCCTGTACGACGTGACGAGAAAACATATAGATCTTATCGAGAGTTACTCACAATTCCAGTCCATACATTAATCATAAACTGATTCCTGTGTTAAGCATTTATTGTATGATGGAGAGTCTAATCAGCCCACAAATCTTTTAAATTTGTTTATCTTTTTTAAGTGTTTCCTCATCTGTAAACAAAACTGAAGAAACAAACAAAAGATCTGTAGGTTGTTCCTTAAGGCAAGAGTTTTCCCATCGTTAGTGATCAGACGTCAAAAGAACCTGCAAACGTTGCAAATAATCCGGATATTTGAGCTGTTCTTGAAATACCCTCTATGCGATAAAAGGGGATGACCGAAATGCAAGGACGACTTGATGCTTGCTGATACCTGAATCGTCACCGTGAGCCAGCAGAATGTTTTTTCAGTGATGAGGCCTACGATTGGATCTCGGTTTTCATTGATCCATAGTTTGTGGTGCCACTGACCTGTCTCAGCAACGCGACGATAAACAACCGCACAAAGTTTGAACGAATTGGCTGCCTTTGGTCAGGAAACGGAATCTGATACAGCCGTGCAGCCTCACGTCCAATACCATTCATGTAGTTTGATGTAAAATTCAGGTCTACCTGCTCATTATATAATATATCCTGCTATAGAATATTGCTTAAATCAAGTTAAACATTGAAGACAGACTAGCTCTAAATATACACGAATGTAACCTACTATACGTGACAACACAACGCTATCTTCTGTAATTTATTTTGGAACATAATTTAAAAATGAAGGGTGTATGATTATACGGACATTGTTTTTCTTTTGGAGTGAGGAACCTGCTCCCAAAGTTTGTAAAAATATTCTTGAAAAACTATGTATATAAGTTTTAATATCAGTTAAATAACAATTGTTGCTCTTCGTAACAATGTTAGAAAAGGAAAACATATTGGTTTAAAGTTATTAACTGTTTAAATATTTCGCAAATTGAATTTCGCAAAATTGCAACAAAGATAAAAAAACACAAATATTATTAAGTAAATATATGTAAGAAATTTTAAAATTGTAATAAAGTAAGAAAAACTGATTGACTGATATAATATTTGAAGTTGTCTTCTTGAATATAAATAAAGAGATATGATGAATATTATTTAGAATATTATTTCGAAAGAGGTGAGCAGCGAACCAACCATATCTAAGCAAACAGGAAGGGAAAGCAATATATTGCTTGGATAATTACCTAAAATATGTAGAAATAAATTCGGCCACAGTTTTGATCTAAAAATACCATACTCATCAAAGGAGAACCTAATTTACTCAGGAGGAAAATCCTCGTGAGTGATGCCAGCTAATATTACCAAAATACTAATCTGCGCGTCGGTGTTTCGCCAAATTTCATCATTCCTAATAGAATCACATTTTTCCTAAGCTAACATATACAGCAATCTTGAAAAAATCAAACGAGAATGGTTAAATTGATTATTTCAACGTCTTATACCATATCAAATCCAAAGAATTTACTTCCTATGAAAAAATGATTTTCGAGTATGCAAAATGACGCTGTTAAATATAAAATATTTTTCAATTGATCTAATGAATATGTATTTTTTTATAATATCGCCCCAAGTTAGTGTGATGAGAGATTGAATTTACATTTAAATTATTGGATATTATAACCGTTAGGGAAGCAATTAAATAGAAGAGAATTCGACAGGCGAGAATTGCGAGAAAAGAAGCTGGTGGTGTAGATTTTATGTTTCCATTTTATTAGTTTCACAGTAAAAGAAGGGACCTAGTTGCTAATCTTGTTGCTCGAATAAATTCATATATAGAGGGGACATCAGTGAGCTAAGTTCATCGGAGCAGAAGCCGTGAAAATTGTTTTATTTAAGAGAATTGTTTAATTTTCTAAGTAAAAACATTGTGTTTCTTTTCATAAATTCTTTATCTCAAACAAATTCATTTCGTTTTTTAAGAAAGTCCATCAATGGAGAAATTACGCGGACTAAATGTAAATACAATTTTCCTCTTATCTCTTAATTTTATTCCTATTGTTTCTCTCTAGAGAGAGACAGATAGAGAGAGAAAGAGAGTAAAAGAAAGTGAGATACAAACAGAAAGAAAGATTTAAAATGGTGATTTTCTAAGCTCATTTAAGATGCGGAACATGTTCGAAAGTATTGGGCACCCAGTGGGGTAGTTACTCACTACTAAATTTCAAGGATTCTAACAAGACAAGCTTGCTAACTACTACAGCAACTCGAAAATATTTGCATTTATGACACCTACTAATATTCCGTTAGGTCTTCCAGTTCTTTTATGAGCATATAAAAATATTTTTGAAGGGAAATGCTTAGTTCATTTATTTTTTATTATTTTTTAATCTTTTTACCTCAACCAAGGTAGTATTACCACTGATCCACAGGGGTCTACATAAGAAAAGAAAGATAGGTTTATAGAAGGAGAGCGAAGAGAAAGAGTAACCGGTTACAAGGGGTGTCAGGGAATGGACAGAAGAAGGATTCCGCCATGTTTACCATTTTCAACTTAGCAAACATCATTACCTTACCCAGCCTCGTCTGAATGAAATCAAATAGAAAACCTAGTTTGTCATTAAAATATGTATACGTATATTTTTATGGCTTTAGTTAATGTTGAGGCAAAACATTCAGTTTTCATTGGTTAAAGAATATTCTTATTTATTGGTATATATTTTATTTAACCGATTGGTTAGAATGTTAGACTAAAACACTGGTTCGAATAGATTTGTCACTGTGACTTTTTGATGTCATAAACTTGTGAAGGAAATCCCTGCGTGCGGCACCTTCCGAAAAAGCCTGAAAGCTATAACACGGGTTGTGTAGACAGAACTCGCCTTCGACGGATGTGCTGACACGATGGCACAAGTCATCGCGAACGAGTGTTGAAGCGTATTAATGTTTTTCGGACTGTTATTCACACAAGTTAACGCGCTTGTTCACAGAAGCAAATAACACATAGGCTCACCGGGTGTCGAAAAAACACACATTTTCCTGGCAGAAATCTTCAACAGATTTTGGATAACCCGGCGATTAGGAAGGCATGATCGGGTATGAGCTACTATCAGACATTCTTATTTGAAATAACTAATTTTATATAAAATATTCTTCTATAACCAATCTAGTATATTAACAAACCTTAGTACTATATATATATATATATATATATATATATATATATATATATATATATATATATAAAATCAACATAGGGAGAAACGGTGGATTAATGAAAAGCGAAATGGATTGAAGAATCGGAAAGTTGAGTTCGATTTCTCCCCAGTTATGGATAAATAACAGGACATCGTGTCCTATACTCTAGAACAATAACTCTGAATTTAAAACCTTAAAAATAACGTTTGCACCTTCCTCCTCAAGAATGGATAAACAAAACTGGAAAAGTTGAGTATATAGCCTTGTCAGTCACAGTCAGTCACAGAGAAGTGAATTCCAACCAATCTGGTGAGAGTTATGTTCCATCACACTGTGTTCACCAGGAAACACCACTGCTGGTGCGGCTGAAATAATTGTAATAACCCAAAGTTATGATCCAGCAAGATATATTTCTCTAATTAAAAAAAAAGTATTACAGCTATTTCAAATAGTAAATAGTAAATACTACTTCATACTCTAGCCAAAGACCTCATAGTACAGCCGGACTACCAATCTGAAATCTAGATACGATCAGTTATTTTCGAAGTACATCACGATACGGATCTTTTGGGTTCATGCCTTGCTTGGGAAGTCACAAAAACGGTAAACAGAGTCGGTGGTAGTTTGATGCATGCTCCGGTGAACTTTACTTTACTGATATCTACTGCATGGATGATTGCCGCAGGTTTAGAAATGATGACACCGTGTCTCTCCCCGACCAAATCAGAAGAAGGTCTAATGTTGGGAGTTCACTTTGGGAGGAATATACTGTGGAAGAACGATTGCGAAAACATTGTTAGAAGCATCCCGTTTGGGACAGAAGGTTCTGTCCATAAATCACCTCCCGACCGCCCTTAAGGCGGCCTTAGATCTTCTTATACAGCCCCGTGTCATTTGAAAGGACATGAGTCGAAACCATCAGGCTCACTTTGCTTATTATTTTACATGGTACACCTTCTGCCGACGGCGAATTTACGGGCGTAGACGGTGTGCAAAGTACGTGATTATATTGTCAGCCTCTGGCCAAATTTGGATCCGGAAGATGTGCTTTTGTTAAAGACGATGCTAGTTGGTAACGTGGTCCTTGTCCGCCCAATATCGTATAAAACATAAAACTAATCGTAAATTGGACTGTGAAGCTACTGCTTTTAATATAAGCAAACATAAGTATTTTGTTTTGGTGCGTGTGTCTGTGTGTGTGTATGTGTGCCCGAATATGTGTGTGCGTGTTCATGTATACAAATAATTCAATGTGTACATATCTTAGATTTTTCACACACAAGCTCACACACACACACATTGTTCAAGTAATAATATATATATGCAAATATATTTCTTGGACAATATTTTTACGTGGATAGCCATATTTGAGTAGATGCTCATTTTTTTTTATCAAAAAATATTATTTATTTTCATCTAATGGGTATCCATTAAAAATAATGTCTAATTAATAAATTATGTCGGATTAATAAATGAAATATATATGTGTGTGTGTGTGTATCATTTTGAAGAGCCGTCGATGGTAGTGCTAGCTTGATGTCAAATAGTGACCGAGGATTTGTTCAGACTGTTTTTCACGTTAGATAACGCGCTCTCTTCCAGAAACTGTAACTAAGGTCCGCTCAGAACATTTGCGGTACAAAACACAGGTGTACTCTCTGGATGTTCAACAAACACAACTTTTTTAAGCAAGTGTAAAATAAAAGATATTTTAAAAAAATATGGATAAAGCAAGATAAAATTTTGTTAGATTTAAAATAATACATTGGAAAAAAGTAAAATGAATTAAACTTAAAATTCAAAAGTTAAAAGTAAGATAAAAATTGGATCAAAATAAAATAATATAAAAACAATTAAATATATTTTACGTTTCATAAATAATTTTTCTGTTTGTAAGTTATTTCATCATTTAAAAAATGCCTACAGATTTAACTTGGAACAATTTAACCGATGTTTATAGTTGTCTGCAGTTCACTTCCGGACAAAATTTAAAATTTCTGTCTCGGCCGTTTCCATTATCTCTTCCCTTTCTTCCCTCTCTACATTTTCTCAGACTTTTCTTCTTTACACTACTTTTTTAACTTTCCTTTAACTCTATCTTTTATTTTTCTTTATAGAAGTACAAATCTTTATTTTTTTAAATGCCAAATAATTTCAGGCCCAACCCTCTGTGACCGATGTCAATATCTGTCTGCAATTCACTTCCAGCAAAAATTTAGAATTTCTGTCTCTTATACGTTTTCATCGGCTACTTCCTCGCTATACTTTCTCACTTATTTTCCTCTTCACTATCTATTTCTGTATCTTTCGCTTTCCACTTTCTGTTCCATTTCTTGATTTCTCATCGTTTCTCTGATTCTCTTTCTTCTTTCTTTCCCCGCTTTTGTTATATCATTATGCTTTGTACAAAAAAAAGAAATAGAAAAATAAACGGAATTGTTGTTAACTTAAAGTTTTTTCCCTATAAAATGTTCATTACCATCATTATAAACTATCTGATGAGACATTGTTCGGAAAATTTCGTAACAAAATGCGCAATTTTGTAGTAGTTTATTGTTTGAACATTACAAAAGCCATAACTAATAATAAGTAATCATAAGTATTCATTGCTCTATTTTTATAGTGATCACAGTTTTAAATTAATATTTTGAATGTTGCAATTATCTTCTTCGTTCTTATTCATTGATATATATATATATATATACATATATGTGTGTGTGTGTGTGTGTGTGTGTGTGTGTGTGTGTGTGTGTGTGTGTGTGTGTGTGTGTATGTATGTGTGTTTAGTAAAATCTGTTCATACTCACGGATAATCTTTCATGATTTAACACGTGCATGAACATGACATTACAAAATATAAAAATTCTATTTTGGATGATTTTTATGTTGTAATGAACGCTAGCAATTTGCTAACCATTATATTTGCAGCAAAAATAAATTTACAGCAATTTTTAGCAACACAGTATAGTCTTTTTTGTTACCATAAATCATACCCATGAAGATGATCTCGAAAAGAGATTGAAAGTACTTGAATACCTTGAAAAAGGAATGATAAGAATATCTGTCAACGCTTCAGCTATTTTCTGACACCTCCCAATTATAATACACGTAAGATTATCTGTGAAGATGAAAGAAATTTATTAAAAATAAGCAGACACAATGTTTGCAATTTATATATTCTGACATTTCTAAAAGAAGTTGCTGACTAAATACACAAATATATATATATATATATATATATATATATATATATATATATATTCACACGTTCCTTTTGTGCCGTGATGCATTGTAATTTTTTACTGTGTGAAGATTATTCTTTATGCATGATCGCTTGGAGCAGACAGGTTGAGGGTTACTTCTATATTTTAGAACACGGTGCTCAATTAATTAACTAATGTTTACTAATATAGTGTACTGATTTCAATGCTGACTACAAAACTGTATTTTTCTCACTAATAGATTTCAGATATTCGATCTTACTTCTCACATATCGAATCAAAGTTCTGTGAAAAAGCATTTATTAACCTATAAGGCCATATTGATTAAGCGCCTTTTTCTAGCTTTGAATCTGACACGGTTCAGTAACGAAGATGAAGCCTTCTTCCATTGGAATGGTAACACAGTAAAAACAGGTAATTACTACAATACACGTACAACGAAAATACGTAATACAACACCCTTGACAATGTTTAAAGCACTAGCCGAAAATGCCCCAAATAATTAAAACTATGGACACGTTTTTAAAGTATTAAAGACTTAAAAAACAAAAATAAATATAACATACAGAAGATATTCAAAAAAGATTAATTAAAACATAATATTTTACCTTGGGAAATAAATAAAAATAAAGTTACTATATATATATATATATATATATATATATATATATATATATATATATATATATATATTGATGTAAGTTAATGAATATACATATGGGGGTTTTCATATGCATAGCATTATTATTCAGGTGTTAATAAAATAGTACTCAACATGTGAAAATCTGTATTATATATACAATTTAATAAATATACATGATATCCTACGTTTATGAAACGACTCGGGATTTCATGCGTTATGCAATCATCAGGTGCATAACTGACAGTTTCATATATTTGAGTTTAAGTTCACTTCATTTTCATGGGAATTAAATCTTATAAGATTTACTGCTTTTTTAATAACGAGATTAAAAATTTAAATACACTACGGTTACATTTTGACAAAAATTTAAATTTACATATTCAAAATTAAAATTAAATTAAAAAAATAATAAAATGCAGAGAAAAAAATCAAAGGGGCGTAAATCATGAATTTTTTCAAATTGAAAGTTCAAATATTACACGCACATAAATATGTAAAAAAAATTATGATTTTAAAATTTAAATAAAAATAAAATAAGAAAAAAGATAATAATTAAGATGTAAAATTTGGAATTAAGATTGAAAAACACAAGGATCAAACGTAAAAGCCGTTTAATACATAACTGTTAAAAGTAATGCTAAGAAAGAACGAAAGAAAGAAAGAACGAAAGAATGAAAGAAGTAAAGAACGTAAGAAATAGGCATACGTAAAGAGGGATCTATATCAATCTGGATCTAAGAATTTAAGTAAGTATTTTTTCTATAACAGCGTTTTGTCATTACAACACTTTTCTTATTAATTGAATACTGATTCTTGATATGGTTTAAGATGACAAGTTTTACTAAGAATCATAGGTTAACTTTATCTCCTTTTCCATTTAAATGTTTGGATTTAGCTATCATATTCCAGGTGTTGTTACTGTTGTTTTTATTATTATTTCCAACAATGTATAGATAAAATAGTACTTTTGCAGGATGTACTGTTGTTTAAAGACAACATGTGGTTGAAGTACTTCCGAAGTAAAGTTTAACATCATTATCATCCGAATGAATTCGAACACTATAAACAATACTTTCGGGCATATATTCGCCATTCAATGGGCAGGTGTTATTTTTGGAAGTTGTAATTGGTTAACAATTTCTGATTTATTGGTTGCTTTCCACATGTTTATTTACAATTATAACAAAATTGTTTCTTGATAATGCATAAAAGTACAGCTGAAAGCGCTCAAAAGTACAAAACGTTTGAAGAATTCTTCTATAATTAGAGTACTGAAAAGGAAAGAATTATAAGAACACATGAAAATTTGCATAAAACCTAATACGCATACATTTTCTGTCATTGTTAATAAAACCAGCCTAAAAGAGAATCTGTTGCCCAAATACACAATTTTTAAATTACATAACCCTGTAAGCAACTAAGTAATACTAGAAGATTTCGGAAAAACTTTGTTTTACACATGTTTTCGAATTCCAGTTGAATTTATAGCATTCACTAACGCACAAATACCCTTTGGAAAGGTATTTATCTATCTCTTTTCTCCAGTTATATGTTAAATAATAAGACAGATTGGGTTCTATAGCAATGGCTGGCAGCCAGTCTACCGCAGAAAGCAGTAGCAATCTACTGCGGGATAATCTTCTGCCCATTCAGCGATGTCTTCTTCGAGACATGATCGCCCAAAGTGTGTATCACGTATGGCACTAAACTGACTGACTGACTGATTTACCAGTAAAATAAAATTAATTCTTGATAAGAGCTAAAAGTATAATCAAAAGCGCTCGAAAATACAAAATATTTGGACAACTTTTATATAATTTGAGTTCTGAATAGAAAAATATCCTAAGAAATCATGAACAAGTATATAAAAAATATTAATGATAATACCTTGTTTCATTTTTAATGAGACCTACTTATATATATGTTTATATTTATTATAAATTATGTTTTAGAACATGTACATAATTTATAATAAATATTCACAACTCTATACATCATATATCGAGCACTGTTTTAAATTAATGTTTTGGACAGAAAAAATTATTTTTTCTCTCCTCATTCTATACTCACTCGGATATATATATTTACATATTATAAAATATAATGATACCTACTTATATATATTTATCTGTATCTAAACAATTTCCTTAACAATGGAAAAGTACCTTGTACTAATCAGACACGCTATAGTAGCCGTACATTAATAAAAATATAATCGCATTGTCACTACTAGAGCAAGCTAACCATTTCACGTACCTCTCCGTCATCCCGGAGAAATACACAAATACGATTATATTCAAAATAAAATTATACACAAAACACTAAAGACACAATTTGAAATTAGTATATGAATTTTATTTTCCAGAGAAATCCAACTATGAATCATTATCTCCGGGAGAAATATCAATTCAACTGAAATATTTATTAAAAAAATTTAGTAATGTGTAATGCAAAAGGGATGGGAATACTTGAAAAGAAAAGGTGCATAGCATTTATTTTTAAAGTAAATCTTTCTATCATCTGCATTAAAATTCATCAAATTTTACTTCAGCTTGAATGTTAGTTCTACAATGGTTGGTTGTATACGTAATTACTTCACTATAAAGCAAGGACAAAAGAATTTTTAGAAAAACATATTTTAAATTTAATCAATATAAAAAATTGTTAAGATCTGTATCTGAATGAAACTAAAAATAAATTCGTTAGCAATAAAAGGCTCAGTTTATTACGTTATTGTCTCTAAAGCAATCAAAGCTTATCTTAATTAACCTAAGAATAAAGAAAGTATCAAAAATTTGTTCGACTACGTTACCAGTCCTTTGCAGAATTTCGGATTATATCATGAAATGCCTTTTTAGGAAACTTAAGTTTTTATTGTCTTTTCGTGAATGAAATCAAATACTCAAAGTTGATTATAATGTTCTTGAGTGTGTAGTGAAAATCAAAATAATGGAAAATAAAATTAATAATTTTTTTTATAGAATATACCTAATTATAATGGATATCATTTTCAACTCACGTAACATTCTTCAAAGCAAAATTAGCTCTCAGGAATCAATTTCAAAAGGAACGGATGTTATTCATAAAATGTCTTAATCTCTCAGAAGATTTCAATTGAGCTTTAGAAAAGTAAGTACGTTGATGCTACAACATGCGTTAAATATGCATGACGTTTTAAAAAGAATCTTGTCGTCTGAAGTCGACTGATGAACTACGGAAATAAACATATCTATTAATGCTGAATGACTAAAATTAAAACAAATAATAATTTGGATAAAAAAATAATGAAGATTTCTGAAAATATAATGAATGCTTATGTCGAAAAAATCACATAAAATTCAATTCGAAGTATCGAAGTTTGTAAATAGTTATTATTTTAAACTTAAGTCAGTTTCGGAGATTAAACTTTATTTAATAATACCGAAACTGATATTTAAAATAAAGTATTGATTGAATTTAACAGTAATTAATATAATCTATTAATGTGTTAGAAAATGATCAGCCTATAAGCTATATTTATATATAACTCACATTTCCTTTGGGAAATAAAAGTATGAACCCATCTATTCTCACCCAGCTATTGGCAAAATAGAAGGATAGACTGGTTTCTATATACATGGAAGGTTACCAGTCCAGGATGAAGAATCTTTGAAATCAAAATGTGTCAGTCAGTTAATTGGTATACCTGATGCTTCCGTGAATATCGCTGATTTCCCGCATTAGTTCGCCATTACTTTCTGCGTTAGATTGGTTTTCTAACCCAACAGCATCAACCATAGCGAGAGAAAATATGAATTAATCCCTATTCAAAGAATGTTTGCGCACAAGTGAAGGAAAAGAACTAAATTAGAATTCGAACTCAGCTCTTCGACTTCTCATTCCAGGTTTATATCCACTGCACCGCAACGCAGCCCCACTGTTCACTGCATCACACTATCCTCAAAGAGTGTATGTATGTTGCTGGTGATATTTAGAAACGCGAAATCCCAGTAAAACGCCTACTTTTTGCATATCATCAGATACGGCGTTAAAAGAACCTAATCCTTCACAGAGAATGTACCGAAAGCTTTAAAACTAATCCATGGTCCTGGAGCTCAGACTCTTTGGACGTTGGCACGAGAGACTAAAAAGCAATTGTTGTTTCCAGTTAAAGCGAAACCGTAGACTGAATGAAAAATGAATGGATGTAAGATAAATTTTGATTTCCTGGTATCGATATCAAATAAGTTTTTTTCGTCGTAAACTGAATTTTGATAGCTAAAGAAGTCCTCTGAGTAAATGGTATCATGGCTTAGACGAAGAACTACAATTATACCTACTTAGAGCCAAATCCGAAGTAAAAACTAAAATAAAAGATCTGAAGAATATAACAAGATACAGGCAGACAAACAGACACACACACAAACATCTTGCCTGTTATATATATATATATATATATATATATTCGATTTTCTGCACTATTGTAAAAACCGCAACCTTGAAACTTCTGAATATCGTTTCGTATGTCTTTGTCTATCAGTGTATTAAATTTGATTAAAATCGGACCACTTCTTCAATAACCCGATTTTTTCGATTATTTATATTTATCGGGTTTTCCCCGACACAAAACCTATCTATGAACACTCGCATACGCTTATAGTACAACTGTGTAAAATTTCGAAGAAAATCGGTTCAGCCATTTCGGAGTCTATAGGTAACGGACACACACACACATACACACACAAAAAGTTCCATTTATAAATAAGTTTAGATTAAGATGAGCAATTTGGTATTGTGTGGGTCATTTTATTTTATTAAAATAATTTTTTTTTATGTTATAACATATGTTATAAATTAAACATAGTAATTAAATAAATTTTAAAGAAAGTTATGTTGTCTGAGTAAGGTGACTAGTCGTACCACATTATACGTAAATTAGTAATTACGTTTTAACAGCAAAGATAGATTTTTTATTACATCATGAGTAAAAGGGCTGAATTGTTTATGTTATAATTAGGATTAAATAGTTATGGTATATTAAAGTATCTTGTAGTTACGAAAGCTAATTTAGTGTGTCTTTTTTAGGAAAAAATATTTATTTTTTAAGTTATAAATGAGCATAAGTTTTCTTTTTCTAATCATATCGTCCCAAGAAAGCCAGTCTTTTGCCACTGGTGTGCAGGCGGTTACATAAGAGGAAAGATATGAGAAAAAGTGACAGATTACTGGGCGTGTCACGAAGTGGGTAGGAGAAGGTTTAAGATACTGAGAGTTGAGCGGACAGAGAAAGGAGCATTAGAGAGAGAGAGAGGATGCAAGTTAGCAAGATAGGAAATGACTAATGACTTTACAATTAAACTCCTGGAGATTGTAGCTGTCGGGGAAGCAAGGCGGGAAGTGCGAGAAAAGAAGATGGACAGTAGAATTTGTGCTTACATTTTACTGCTTTCACAGTAAATGCTTAGGATATAATTGCTAATCTTTTGGCTCGAGTAAATTCATGCATAGGGGGAACCAGATAGCTAAGTTCATCGGTGCAATAGTCGTTGAAGTACTTGTAGAATAGACATAGAGAAGGCACATTGCGGCGGTGATAAAGTGACTGTATATTTTCTGCCAGGTCGGGATCGATTACATTACACATTCTCAGTTGGATAGCAGAAGAATCCGACTAGATGTGGGAGCAGTATTCAATGCAAGGATGTATGATAGATTTATATATATGCAGGATGGTTTCAGACGGGAAAAACTCCCTGGCCCTACGCAGAGAACCGACCTTCTTAGCAGCGGATTTAGCTATGGATTCGATATAGTCGCTCCAATTGAGGTCTGTTGTTAGAGTTAACCCGAGGATGCGCAGTGCTTTGCTCTCAGGGAGACTAGCCTGATCCATATTAATGGGAGGTAGGAGCGATTGCCTGTAATGGTTAATAGCAGCTTCGTTTTGGAGGTATTAAAATTCACGAGCCATTTCTTACCCCAGTCCACCACGGATTGGAGGTTCTTTTTCAATCTCAGTAGCGAGGTTTACTTTGTCAGTCTCCGCAGATTTTTGGTCGTGGCGAGAGTAAACTCCATTATCGTCAGCGTACAATTTTGATTTTATTAACTCGGTGAGATCGTTAATGAAGTTCAGGAACAGCGTAAGACGTACAATAGAGCCTTGAGGAACACTCGCGTACGCATGAGTGTATTGGGAGTAATTTCCGTTAAATACTACCTTCACTGTGCGATTTGAAAGGAATGGCTGGATTAGGTCAAGCAACTCTCCAGTTTTATCATAGCCTCGCTTCTGAAGTAGAAGAACAGCATGCCATAATGTGTCAAACGGTTTGGAGATGTTTAGGGAAACAGTCCGAGCTTAGCCGTTCTTGTCGAGAGCCTGGTGTACATATTTAGTGATGGTCGTGAGTATATCTGCAGTAGACCTGGTGAAGCGGAAACCATACTGTTTGGCAGAGAAGAGGTTGTGAGATATTGACCTACCTCGGCGTTGATTATGGTTTCGAAGATTTGCCAAAAATGCTAAATACTTTGTTCCGAATGACGTCGCACAGCAAATTGCGGAATGAATGTCAATAAACACTTTGGTAGTAGGAAGATATTCTGGGGTCTGAAGTTCTTGGGTGGAGTTGAAGATGTTAACAGGAACTACCGCATGGTCAGACTTTCGGAGAGGGCAGAGTTGCTTGACATTGCACGAGTCAGGAATGGAAGTAAGGCAGAGATGTTATAGTGAGTCTTCTCCATTAAGATTATTCGAAAAACGCATGGGGAACGCAAACACCTGCATAAGAGACAGGGTGATTAAAAATGTCATGGTGTGGACTCCAACAAGTTCGGTGACAATTTTCCAGCCACTTGGTGTGGTGGTGGGCGTTAAAGTCGCCAAACACAAATATATGGGCAAACAGGTGGGAGGATATGGCCTTGACGATATCATTGAAGATGCTGTCAAGAATGGAACGGTCGGGAAATGAGGGATAGCGGTAAATGAAACTTTGTAGAGTTTTTAAAAGTAAAATATAATTATTTTGTCTGTGGAAAATATAATTTGAAAAGATAGATTATTTAAATGGGCAGGCATCAGTCTTTGACAGCAGGCTGTACTTCAGGGTAATTCTTTTAATAATTAGGATTTTAATAATCATGCTGTACTAAGGTATATTATAGACGAAAAATGAAATTTAGTAATATTTGGCTATATTTTTAAAAATAATTTAAGATTATATTGGAAGCATAAGTTTTCAATGAAACATTCCAATTAATAAAATGTTAAGATTTTTTAAGGGGCTGAAATTTGAACTGAATAATAGCAAGGTATATTATAATTGAGAAAACTAAGTAGTATTTTGTGGACCATTTATTTTAGTTCTATTAGAACACAAGTTATAAATGACACTTTATGATTAATAAACTTTTACTGAAAATATTTTTATTGTTTACATAAAAGAGTCAATTCATCCTACTGTTCATCAGTTCACCATTTTTAGGGAACCTTAAAATCTGCAGCTTTTCATTCAGACACAAAGGGTAGATATCGTTGAACAAATTACAGATACTTGTTTTTTCCAGAATTTTTCAGTTTATATTTGGGGTTTTGTTTGTGTCATTAACTTGCAAAAATACTCAGAAATGGATGTTTGGTTTCGAGAAGTGTTGTTTTTAAAGGAAGTTAAGTGCATATACCAACGTTGTTTAAAAATTCTCTTTGTAGATCCAATGTAAACATTTTAATAGTTGGATTTTTATTTGATGTTGTATTACATTGGTACACAATAACATTAGTTTAACACCTATTTTGCAGTTGGCAATTATTAGGATTTCCACAAATACATAAGTTTGTATTAATATTCTCTCTATTGTTTTGATAGTTTTTGTTACTGTGATTAACGTGTTGAGTTAAGATATATTTATGATTTGCAATGATTTTTTTCGAAATTATTTTAAAATTTTCATTGTTGCATAATTCTAAATGTTGATTAAACTGTTTGTACACAGCTATCGCATTTTCTCTTACTACCACTCCCTAATTTTCTAAATAATAAAAAATTCATCTTATAATTTTAAAAACAAATCATTTTCACTATTTATTTTAACATATCACCTGAAGAGGAACAGTTTTCTTCTGAAAGATGAAAATTTTTGTGTTTTGATATTATGCTTCATAAAACATTGTAATAACAAAATTACAATATATATATATATATATATATATATATATATATATATATATATATTATTCTACGTCTATGCCCCGACTCAAAGTTTTATGTGTTATGCAATCATCAGATGCATATTTCAAACTGAGAGTTTAATACATTTGAATTAAGTCTTATAAATCTAAGTTACTGCTTCTTAATAAAAAGATTAAAATGTTAAATATTCTACGGTTATATGTGGATAAAAATTTCAAATTTACATTTTAAAATTAAATATAAAATTAAAATAAAAATAAATTCAGGGAGATAAAATTAAAGAGACGTGAACCATGAGTGTTGAAAAGTTAAATATTCAGATATTACAAGTACATAAAAATGTAAGGAAAATTGAAATTTTAACATTTTTAATAACGTACAAATAAGAGAAAGAGAAAGAAAAAATATTGAAAAGCAAAATTAAGAGGTAAAAATTAGAATTAGGAATTAAAATTATAAGGAGTAAAAATAAAAGGGGTTCAATTCGTAACTGTTAAAAGTAATATCGCAAGGGATAGAAAGAAAGAAAGAAAGAAAGAAAGAAAGAAAGAAAGAAAGACATATGCCAACGTAAATGGGATCTATACTAATTTGTGTCTAAGAATTTAAGCATTTTTTCATGTGGTCATTAAATCAATCTTCTTATTAAATAAATTTTGATTCTTGATATGGTTTAAGATTACAAGTTTATCTAAGTGGCATGGATTACATTTATCTTTTTCTATTTTAATATTCGGATTTAGCTACAATATTCCAGGTAATAATTGTTTCTTACTGCTGTTTTTAATTTCGAATGATGTATGGATAAAGCAGTACTTGTGTTGTATTTACTGTTGTTTAAAGACAACATATGCTTGTTAATTTGTTTCTTCCACCACTTAGAAGTAATTCTAAAGTAAAATATAACATCATCATCATCCGAATGAATTTGAGCTCTATAATCAATACGTTCGGACATACACTGGCCTTTCAGTGGACACGTTTTATTTTTTCGACAGTTGCAATTATATTTATAAAATTCATTTTTATTATTATTTGGTTGACGAATGTTGTTTATGTGGGCAAAATATTTATTTGATATTTAGCATTATGTTGAGCATTATATTTTTCTACGCTTTTAACGCAAATATAACAAACTATGTTTTTGTTGAAGAAATTTTAGGGTGGCTGAATGGTAAAAATATTTATTAATTAAGTTAAGGAATAGTTTTCCAATGTTAGTTCGAACGTTACAATGAAAGGGTAGGTTAAAACAAATGTTACAAATTATGAATTAAACTCATTTGGTTTTCTTGCTCCTTACATATTTATTCTTAATTCAAAATAAATTTACCTCATTATTTTACTTTTAATTTTTTTTTTATTTTATCTCAATTTTATTGTTATTTAAAAATATGAAAATTTTAAAATTCCCTAATTTTTTCTCCACTTGCAATATTTGAATATTTAAATAACTAAGACATGAATTACAAGCCTTTGATTTCTTCTCTCTGCATTTTATTATTTTTTTATTTGAATTTCAAATTTGTATTCTCGTGTAACTGTAGAATATTTACATTTTTAATCATATTATTGAAAAGCAGTAAATTAAATTTATAAAATTTAATTCCTATGAATATAAGTCAGACAGTTAAGTGTCATACACGCTTTGAGCGATCATGTCTCGAAAGACACATAACTGACTGGGCAGAAGATTATCACTCAGTAGGTTGTTATTGCTTTCTGTGGTAGACTGGTTGCCAGCAAAGGCTATAGAACACTCTATGTCATATTATTTATCCCCTATATATATATCATCTCAAAGAAAATAGTTCTCCCACCCATATAAATAGTTTATCCAACCACCCCAAGAATATTATAAGACAAATACCCAAGATAGTAAATAATAGGGTTAACCAATTATCTTCCAATATAAAAATTTTCAACGCAAGCAAAGAAATTTACGATAAGGCCCTTCAGAAAAGCGGTTTTGTTAATAAGTTAAAGTATGATAAGCCTGCTATAAACCCAGAATCATCAAAAACTAAAAACACCCGAAAATGTAGAAAAAGGAAGATAATTTGGTTTAACCCTCCTTATTGTAAGCTAACTAATATAAATATTGGTAAGTATTTTCTCAAATTAATCGATAAACATTTTAATAATAATAACAATCCCTTAAATAAAATTTTTAATAGATTCACCCTAAAAATTAGTTATTCTTGCACCTCAAATATAGATAATATAATTAATTCCCACAATAAACAAGTTCTAATGAACCTAAATAATACGGAAGCTAAATCCGGAATTGTCGACAAATGCAATTGTTATTCTGTGGATGCCTGCCCGGTGCAAGGCAAATGTAAATCCACCCATGTAATTTATGAAGCCCGCATTTCTCCATCTAATAACAAGGACAATTACCGGACCTATATTGGCATGTCCGCGGGCTCTTTCAAACAGAGGCTTTATAATCACAGGTACTCGTTTTCGAACTCTAAACAGAGATTCCAGACGGCACTATCACGTAGGTTCTGGGAAATGAAGGAGGAAGGGCAGGACCCTATAATCAGCTGGAAATTAATAGGCTCAGCTTGTACTCCTAAAAGTTTTCGTGATAGGTGTCGTCTGTGTTTATTGGAGAAGATTCTGATTTTGAAGTATCCTCATCAGGACTTACTTTTGAACTTTAGAAGGGAATTTATAAACAAGTGCCGCCATAGGGCGGATTTTAAAATTTAACTTCTAATTTTTAATTTTTAAATTCTAAATTTTTCTATAATTTTTTTAATATTTTAAAAAAAAATTTTAATTTTAATTTTAATTTTAATTTTTTTTTTTTTTTTTTATGTATATGTGTATGTTTGTGTGTGGATGTGCATATTTGTATATATATGTATATATTTGTATTTATGTATGTGGGCTATATGTAATTTTGAAAAAAATTTTTTTAGCTATTTAAATGCTCCTTTTCATAATATTCATTAATATGTATGTGTGAGTGCATATGGAATATATATATATATATATATATATATATATATATATATATATATATGTGCGTGTGTGTATGTATATATGTATTCTTATTCGTTAAATTGTGTGTGTATATATATGTATGTATGTGTGTACTTCTATAGGTATGTATATATAATAATAGTAATTCATTTTTTTTTTTTTTTTTTACCTAGTGTTGTCTTTATTTAGTTTAATTTCAAATGACCTAATTTTTTAAAAATAATTTTATTTTAAATCCTATATCTTTTTATTCCCTTTTATTAATAATTATGCCTTTTTAAGTAAAGGCCTTTTTCTAATACTTCAACGTTTTGGGGAAATTAGGTTTTTGAATTTGTCCAGCGTCTGTAATATTTAAAAAAAATGTTTCTTTAGTTTCTTTCTTTTTCCCTCCCTTCCTTCTTTTATCTCTCTTACCACCTTTTTTCCGTGTTGCTTTAACTGACGTCGATTTAACACGGCTGTCTGTTAATTTTTAGTTTCATTCTCCCCTTTTTTTTGCGAACCCAGACGATGTCAATTTTTTTCTTTTCTTATTTATTTGATTTTATTCTATCTTTTTCTTTTTCTTTTTCCTTTTCTTTTTCTTTCCCTTTATTTTTATTTATTTTATTTTATTTTATTATTTATTTTTTAATTTCTTTGCAATCTATTTAAAAAGGAAAAGTAGACTAATTTTTCTCCAATTTTTCTCCAGTTTCTGAAAGGTTTTTTTCTGTTGCTGAGGTGATGTGTCGTTCCCCGTGGGGATCTTCATATCGAAATGGCCATTCAACACCTTTGAATTAATCCTTTTTTAATATATATATATATATATATATATATATATATATATATATATATTGTTAACAGTGTTTGTTTTGTTGTGGTTGTATATTTTATGTGCTTTTCTTTTTGCGTTGTGAATAAAGTGATATGAGTAATGCAAGTTTCTGAATGTGCTTTCTATGTATTTTTCTTCTTTTGTTAAATACTTAACGCCTGTATATATCCTGCAATTATATAAATCCAACAACCGCCCGTGTATTGAGTACTGCTGCCACATCTGGTCGGGTGCTCCTTCTATTCTCCTCGGGATTCTTGACAAAATACATCAGAGAATCTGTAATGTGATTGATAGCGACTTGGCTGACCGCCTGCAGTATCTCTCTCACCGGCGTGAGCTTCCCTGTGCCTCTTCTATAAATACTTTCATGGCTTCTGCTCTGACGAACTTAAATCACTGGTGCCCCTTAGATGTGAATTTGCACGAGATACTAGATTGGTAACTAGGTCCCACTCTTTTACAGTGAAACCGATGAAATGTAACCGCAATTTCTACTCCAACAGCTTCTTTCCTCGCATTGCCCGCCGGTGGAATTCTCTATCACATGCTTCCTTCCCCGACGGCTACAACCTCCAGGAGTTTAAATGTAAGGTCAATAGACACCTCCTAACACACTAACTCACACCCACTCTCTCCAACTCTTTTCCTATGTACATCCTAAGTCTTCTATCACCCTCCTTCTGATATTTCCTATACCCAATCCCTCTATGTAACCCCATGCGCTACAGTGGCAGTGGAATGCCTTGCTTGGGGTGACACGATTAAAAATATATTGGGGGCTGCATATTCTTAGTGCTCTTAAAAAAACCTATAATAATACAAGATTTGATTTTGGAAGAGTGGCTAGAGTAGAAATTTATCAGGCCGTTTTTGTTGGTAGCTTTTCTGTAACCACTCAAAAAATCACTCTTAATAAAAATCTAAACAATAATATATATATATATATATATATATATATATATATATATGGCAGTAATAATAATAATGGTATACTGCAACATGATAGCTATAAACCTTTGATCTTTAAAAACCATCATCAGGCAGTAAAATGTGGTTAATTTATTTTGTAATATATAGATAAGGAGATTTAAAATAAATACATGAAGAAATAAAAGCAAGATCAGCCAATGTGAAAAATTAAGTGGAGTGGGAGTTAATAACACCTCAATAAACGGTGTGCATACGATTCACTAGATGTTAGTGTACCGGATGTTTCGCCACGGAATACAGACATGTCAAATGTTATACCAGAAGAAGAAAAAGTTAAAGCAGAAAAAATAAATAAAAGAAAAAAAGAGAGAAAAAAAGACGGAAAAGATAAAAGAAAAGAAGAAACAAAAAAAAAACAAGCAAAAAGATAAGAATAATGAACAGAGGCATTAAAATATACACTTATGGGGATTTGTTCATAAGTACAAATAAAATAGTAATTTCAAAATTATCAGTTCTGTAATCTATTTTTTTTATTATTATAAAGGAGATTATCATAAGAATAAATAAATCAATAACATATATTTAAACAAATAGCAAGTAAAATAAGGTATTTTTAAAGTTATAAGTGGATTTGTTTATAGGTACAAATAAAATAATAATATCAAATTGCAAATTACTATTTTCATTAGCTTTCTTTTATTATAAGGGGATTATAATACCATTTTCCTTGTAAATGCACTTTTATCTGTGCTTTTTATTGATCTTTAGCAGATTTTCTTTCATTTTTTTCATTTCTGTCTGAATTTCTCGGACTAGGATTTATCATTTATTCTAAGATTTATATCCTCATGCATTTGCTCTTATGAAAATGTTTCAACAGTTCTGCTTTACAGGCTTCTTCAGGTGCCTGTTGAACGGGATATCAATCTGTTAATTTATACGTTCTGAAATTGTTTTATGTTTCGCTATATCCAGATATGGAGACGATTTTTTATCCGTTTTTAGTACTATCGCTCATTGCTCATGTTGTTTCCATTGTGTTTGCGGTTGTTAACTCTGGTCAAGTCACTGAAATAATAGACTAAGTGATTATTAAACCTCAGTGAGAAGAAATACAAATTCTTCAGTAGAAGCATTACTTTCAAGTAATGATTTTTATCTATGAGCAGGAATTCTTTTTCACAATCAAGTCGAGATATAAATTGTATGCATTGATTTCAATTGAAAAGCAAAATATCCATGCCATTTGCAGGCTTTTGAAGATAAACCGTGTCTTCTTTTATTTGAAACTAGCAAAGATAAATTCGTATGGATATTGTAATATCGATATAAGAGTTAGGACGCTGAAACCGAAGAAATTTTGAGAGGTAAGCTAATCTTAATCTGAAAAAGAGCACGAAGGTCTTTGCAAGTTTCTTCGAAATCATACAAAAAGAAAACAAAACTAAATCTCTGAAGTAGAAGAACTTAAATAAAATCATCTAAGTAATGACAGATTTGAGAAATTGCGGAACAGAAGAATTGCGACACTAAAAAATGTCCATGTCAAAATCATTCAATTCATTTTTCATTTTGTAATATCGAAAAGAATTAGATTTTTGAAGCAATGTAACTTCAGTTGAATCAAATTGGGTAGCGAAAAAAAAAGAAAAAACTATTTTAACTTCCATTTATTTCACTCAAATATTATTTTCGGCGATTCAAAGAGCCTAATAATATCGAGCGAATCAAGACCTGCATTTGACTGGAAAAGGCCGTATTGCTGTAAATGATAAATCTGCAGTGAACTTGCTCAAGGTGTATCCGCCTTTTTTTCTTTCTTTTTTTCCTAAAAGTAACGTATAGTCCCACGAAGAAAAATGGCTGTCTTCAGGCTGAAAAGGCACTTCCTACAACCATGCCAGGTATCGATGTAACACTTTGTTCGAAGAATAATGGCACTGAATAGGGTTTCCTGTCAATGACCCCTAATCGGATAAAATGAGTACAGTATTCTATGGAAAGAATTATTCGAAGCTGAAATTTGCTTGAAACCAATTTGCGACGTGCACATAAAAGTAGAGTAGAAAAGGGTCACTTATTGTCAGTGACTTGGTCCGCATTGAAGTCCAATGTGAAGTTGCGTTATAATGTGAATTTATTTTACAATATACGGGTTGGTGCATTAAAGATGACTTGAACAGTTTAGGCTAACGTAAATGTACAATGATATCTGTTTATATAAGAAAAATAATATGCTTTTAGTTAAGCGCCAGTGTTTCGGAAAAAGGAAAATATAAACAAATAATTATATTCTATATATATATATATATATATATATATATATATACATATATATATATTACACCGGCTTGTTGTTTTCAAAGTCTAAGGGTCCGTCAACTCCTTAGAAAAAAAGTCAGTCTACTCATCATATGATTTTATTATGTTGGAAAATGATTGTACAGCTCCAACCACGCTTTTCCGAAGAACCGGTTACAGATAACTAATAGTCATACTGTAATCAAACCAGCTTACTTACCATTACTATTTAAATTTACCATTTAAAATAAATTTGACCATATTTTGTAAATTGTAGAATTATAATTTTTCTGAATTCGGATCTCGATTCCTACTACTCCTTAGGTTTGCAGGCGCCCCAGATACAGCACAGCCCCAGGGGCAGTGGTGTTTTCTAGGCAAGACAGTTTTACGAAGCACAGATCTCTCCAGACTGTTTTGAATTCAGAGCATTTCTTCTCTTAGACTGTTTGTCAACAAAGTCTACAAGACTCTCCTGCTTTGAACTCACATCTAGGAGTGAAGAGCAATCGATGTCTCTCAGGTTTTGAATTCAAAGTTGTCCTTCTATATATCAGAATCCAGTCTATCCTGCTATTTACCAATTCATGCAGGTGAATGGAACAAATTATTGGTAATTGTTGTAACCACACCTTACACCCCAAATGAAGGTCTTGGAAGGAGATCGAAATTACTTAGTAACATGGAGAAATGGATAATAAATCTATATGTCAAAGTTACAACTCATTTCATATATCTTTCAATTATAATACGCAAAAAATTATCTCTGAGTACAAACGGATTATATTCAAAATAAGCAGAAACAATGCTTGCAATATATATATATATATATATATATATATATATCGTTATCTGCAGACAGATCTGTTTCGCTGTATCACAGCTCATCAGTACGGTTAGACTCCGATCACTTCCTATCCCAGGATTGAAACCCGACTGAATCGGCGTCAGTCGGCTATTCTACCTCTGGGCCACAAGCGTCCGGTAGGAGAAGGCAGATCTTTTAACGAGTATATCATTACACATGCCCAATAGCTAGAGTGATCTAATTCATTATTGAATGAGCGATGCGTATATGACGGAGTAGCTACTGTTTTCAAAGTCTCCCACTCTTCCAGAGTGCTCAATCAGGGTATGAGAGCGTAAATACTATATATATATATATATATATATATATATATATATATATATAGAGAGAGAGAGAGAGAGAGAGAGAAGGAGTCAGGTAGTACAGCAGAAGAACATAAATATAGTAAAAACAAATAGAGAAAATAATAGAAAATAATAGAAAATAAGTGATTTCAAACTTCAAACATGTAATTCCCATGAAGTACATCAATTAGATAATGAAAATAAAATGAAAGTTTTAAGCAAGATTACGTGTGGTATGTCTTGTGGAATAAGACAAAGAAATAGAGAACAAAGATAACACGTAAGACCGATTTAGACAAGAATTAAAAATGACAGTGCCATAGCTCTGAAAAAGATCTTCGAAAAAAAATCATTTTCATCAACAGTTAAACTAATTTCTTTGAATTTCCGATTTGAATACCTTATTTGGACAGTTGAATCGGTTAGCAACGGAGATTTCTAACCACGCGATGTTTAACTAACATTCTAATATATTAAGAATGTAGATAGGGTGTCACAGGTCTATCCCAAGAAGCAACCATGAATGCCAGCTCGTACAGTAGCAGAATAAATAAAGAAAAACAAGAAGGAAAATTAATATCAAACTAGGAATTTCAAACAGTTTTTTGTATTTGTTTATGCTTAGGTTATATTGATTTTATTTGTATGTTTTATTTCAATTAGTGCTTAATTGGTAGTCAGTATTGATTTCAATACATACATTTAACTATTATGTTATTTTCTTATTTAAGAGTTTATTTTTGTTTTTGAATCGAATTATTGTTAGTTTTTCCTTTAAGCGTAATTAACAATTATGCTTAAATTTCTTTTTTGATTATTTTTTAAAATTATATTTTGAAGCTGGTCTTTTTAATCATTTACAATATGGTGGATATATTCCTTTTTTTGGTTCCATATGTATTTTGATAAGGTTCTGTTGTTTGTATATATTTCTGTTTTGAATGATCTTTGTTTTTGTTATATATTTCTTTAATTGTTTTGGCGCCTATACAAAATGTTTCATCCGTGTTAATTTTATTTGTTACAGTAGCTTTGTATATTATGTTTTAGTTAAAAATTTCTTTGTAATGATTTCTATTTTCATTGATTTAGCTGTTAAATTTATTGATATTATGTTGTTGGTTGTTATTGTTATTGATTTTACTGAGTATGTTTTAAAATGAGATTGGTTGTTAATTGTTCCGTGTTATATATGCATCTGTAACTAATATTGTTTGTATTTTTTCATGATATTTTCTAGATTTTTGTTTTTAAGAAAACTCTTTTCAGTTATTTAAGAAAATATTTGTCATATTTTTTATTTTGTTGTATTGGTGTAGAAGGAATTGAAAGAACCTATATTTTTCTGGTGTTTTTTAAATTATTATCGTTTTTATATTCTTTTTCATTTGAATATGCACTGTTTCTAATCATGAGTAAATTATTTTATTTATTGAATATTATACGCCACTAAAAACTTATTTGACGGATAAAAATGAAACCCAAATATATATATATATATATATATATATATATATATATATATATATATATATATACAATATATTGGGAAGCATTAAGAAAATAAAAATAATAATATATAAACTCAATCAAAATTTTGACTGAAAAACATTTCTCAGAAAAAATTCTCTAGACCGCTTTGATCAAATATTATCAAAATATTAATGTGCAACTTGTTATTTCTCAATCTCACTTTTTATAATAGAAATATTACTTTCCCAAGCCAATATATACAACAAAATATACAAAATATAAAGAAAACGGTTAATTTCTATCACTGACATCTCAAATTATAACATTATGTTACACATAAAAATTTTCTTCAAACATGAAATATGAAGTTTTTAAAACGCATAATAATTACTTTTAATCTTTTTTATATTTATGAGCTTTTTTCCTAGTAGCCAAAACGATTTTGTTTATACATATTTCATTTAAAATAACATTAATTTCAACTTATTGATTGATATAGACTGTCGCGGGACTAAATGCGTATACAAAAAAGAGTCTGAAATATTGCATAGTATTTAATGTGACTTCTCCGATCAACACTCAAGTATTATTGCGTCATATCGTTCACAGATGAATGTCCTTGCAAGCAGGTCCCGTTAGGATTCATGAGGCTAGACTATGTTGCAGTCCGAGCCAATTCTCTTCCTGCACATATTACGTTTCATGATTGACGGCTTCTACAAACATAGGGTTAGGGTTAGAGTTATGGTTAGGGTTTTCCCTGAAAATAACTCAGCATGACTATAAGAAACCAAAATAAACCAGCCCAACACAATCCACTTAAACCCCTCAAAGTTACTTTCTCCAACATGCGTAGTATTGTAACAACTTTTGGAGTGTGGAACAATTCACATTCGAAAAGTTCCTGGTCATCTTAATTCACTGTAAATCTACACTTATCTCAGCAAAATCCTGCTCTGTTTTCTCGATTGATGGCTACCTTTTACTCTTTAAGATATACACTAATGAGTAAGAAGTCTGTCTTGACTTTCTTATATGTACCTCCGTCTCGCTCAACTAAATTCAGACAGTTACCTTTTTTCTCTACCACGTTGCTTAGTTTGATTACTGTTGCGCGCCAAATAGTATTTCTGACACTAGTGACAAAGACATTTTCCTACATGTGTTACTATTTGATTCAGTGATATTAATCTATATCATCGTAAATGGCTAAAACGCACTGCCACTTACTTTTCTAGTATACAAAACCTGATATTCTCAGTCTCTCAATCACTCACGAAATAGTTGATTTCCAACACGTCTCCCCAGTAACCTTTTCTTTATATCTTTTTACCTCTATCTCCGTCTCATGTCACACTATGCAACTCTTCCCTCTTGGAAACTCTGATCAGGCGGCATTGTTTGTAAACACTTTTCCCTTCTCCACCAGATAATGACATTCAACCGACAGAAGTTATTTCTGGTATCAACGTGTGAATAAAGAGTCGTTTCAGGAAAAGTTTTTATTCTTCCTGTGAAAACATGCGCCTCTGATTTCTTCCCCCTGGATGAAGTCTTACATTGATGCTTCCATTCCAGCAAGAATATACCAAGATTTCACCTGCTTGCTCGGTTGCTGTTGCCAACAAGAATAATTCATCCTGCTGTACCTTAGTGACCCATCTGATTTTCAACAGACGCCTCTTTGATCGTAATGAGTGCAAACATGTCCTAAAGGAAGCAAATATGCTTTTGTTGATATAATGAAACAACGTATGATATTTGTTAAGTTAGATTCGAGTGAATATTTGCGGTTCTGCAAGAGTGTGCTAAACAATATCAAACCTTCAATTCCTGCTCTAATTAATTTAAAGTTCTGATAAGGTTGAATAACCTGCTTGCAAATTCTCATCCAACTCAACACGTCTGGTGAATCCATATACGATGGCCAACCTAGAACAAGTTCTACAGAGTGAAAAGTGGATAACACCGTATCTGGTCTCGGATATCATTTCGAAATTAGTGGCTCTAGATATCACGAAGACGTTTGATAGCGTTTGGAATTCCGGCCTTCTACTTAAACTCCAGGGCTACGGTAATACACAGCAATTGTTTGATTCAATCCAGTCGTTTCCTATCAAAACATGAAATTAAGCTGGTTTAGAGCGAGAACGCTTCCAGATCCTTTTACATGATTTATGCTCTTCTCTCCAAGCTCTACGCTGCTTTTCATTTTCTTCATTGTTTTTCAAAGAAGGTTTTCATGCAGATGACAACCCCATTTGTTCCCGTCTCAATATTGATTCCGTCAAAGTAGACAAAATATGCCTGACAGCTATCAAGAAAAGACCTCCAATCAGTGGTAAACTAAAGCAGGATATGGCTTGTAAATTTGAATGCTTCCAAATTAACCACGATACACAGACTTTTCTGCCTGCATTCAACATAGCTGATGCTAGTAAGCTGGAGAGCAAAACACTGCGTCTCCTCGGTCTCACCTGTTTAACTGATTTGAAGTGGAACGACTGCATCGAATCTATAGCTGATCCTGCTGATAGGAAGTTTGGGTCACAGCGTTTCATTCTATATTGCTTATCTATAAATCTACCATTCGTTCATGCATTGAATAATATTGCCATATCAGGCTAGATTTTACTGCTATTCGTCAGGAAGTTCTTGACAATATCCTAAAAATGATCTGCAATGTTATAGATCCTGATTTTCTATCTTGTCTTCAGTCTCTTTTTCACCGACATAAAGTGGCTTCCGTTTGTCTTTTCTACAAATATTTTCGTGGTAACTACCCTGAGATTCTTTATTCCTGTTGCCCTGACTGCATAAATCTAAGCGTACCACGCGATCGGCATCCAGTTCCTATTCTTTTACTACTGACATAGTTAAATTTAATAGCCACTTTTACTATAACAGTGTGTTTTCTCAATTCCCGTGTGTGGAACTCCCGTTTACTTGCCTTGCTTCTGTCTACACTCTAGCAAAATTTAAGTGCAACGTCAGTCCTTGTGTTTTATTTTCATGATTTCTTCAATGTCTCTAATGCCAGTCTTTTGTATCACTTTCACTCTCTGTAAATCACTGTGTATTAGTGACCTCCCTGCATTGCTTGCGATGAAATAATTAAAAACATAATACAAATTACAAACATACACACATAAACCCAAGCAACAAATAATAAAATATAATAAATACAATATTTTACAATTAACACTTTATCCACATTGAAGTAAAATGGAAAATCCTACAAAGAGTAGTCACTTAATATTAAAACTTTATAAATTGTGCTTGCAGGAAAAACTAACAGTAATCAGTTAAAAGAAAAATCGAAAGAAAATAATCACTTAAACAAGAAAAATGAAATAATTATAAAATGTTGGCACGTAATTGAATATATACTTTACCACCTTATCCACTAATCAAAATGCACATATAAATAAAACAAATATAACAAACTTTAAATAAAGAAACAAAATCAATATTAACTACAGACATATACACATAAAACTAAACAACAATAAATAAAAAAGTTAATCATGAATCCAACTCCTTACAATTAACGCTTACACTTATTATTGCTATTATAACATTACAAACACAAAAAAGAAAAGAGAAAAAGAAAAAAAAAACAGATATATGTGTGCGCGCGTATATTTACATACGTGTTTGTATGCCCGCCACTATATATGCATAGCCATGTGTATAGGTGACTGTACTTATGCAATTATATTCAAGATTCAAACGTTAAAAGAAACTGTGAGACATCTACGAACAATAGTAATAACTCAATACATGAATCAGAAAGAAACTGAGGAAAAATCAAAAGAACAGAAAAATATAACAGAAAACACTTCCAAAAACAGTAAATAGTATGAGGACCGTCCATTCACACAAAAACACAAACATGAAAGACTCACAACAATCTAGAAAAAATGAAAATTTGGAAATAGTAACAGGTAACTGCGAAACTCATTTGAAAATCCGCCTCTGAAACTCTAGAGTCTGAATGCTGAATGTAACATGTGAATATATATATATATATATATATATATATTTATATATATATATATATATTCACATGTTATATTATTTATTATTATTATTACTATTATTATTGTTATTATTATTATTTAATTACTTAGAGTTTGGTCATAATTAAGTTATACCAGTCCACAGTAGTATTTAAAAGTGTTCAATACAATTATATAGTAAAACATTTTTTAAATATTTTTTTTAAAATTTGGAACGACTTCTTACGCGACCTAGGTTTCCATTGTTTGGTGTTTTCGGCGATTTGGAAATCACCTGTAGACACCACACGTTATAAAGCGTGTTTGACTAATTACATGTTTACAATGAAATATATATATATATATATATATATATATATATATATATGTGTGTGTGTGTGTGTGTGTGTGTGTGTGTGTGAGAGAGAGAGAGACAGTATGTAGTAGGTACTTTAATATGCTTGTGAAATTTATAATAGAAATCTTTATATATAAAAATAAACAATTTTAACAATCTTATAACTTTCAAATGCACGGAATTCAGTGAACATAAAAACCGAGAGTTTCAGAGCAGACTAACAAATTAAATAACGCACTAACTTAGGCATTCTTAAATGTACAGACTTTTATTTATTTATATAAGTTTCGATCCCGGCCAGAAGCAAGTGGATGTCTAGTCAATCTGATGAGCTGTGATACAATGAAATAAGTTTCTATGTGGATAACGATATATATATGTATATATATATATAGTCATCCGCAGACAAATCTGTTTCGCTATAACACATCAGTAGTCTCCGATCGCTTCCTAACCCAGGATTGAAACCCGACCAAATCGGCGTCAGTCGGCTATTCTACCCCTAGGCCACGAGCGTCCAGTAGAAGAAGGCAGACCTTTTAGCACGTATAAACACGCCCAACAGCTAAAGTGGTCTAATTCATTATATATATATATATATATATATATATATATATATATATATATATATATATATATATATATATATATATATATATATATATATATATATATATATATATATATATATATACCACTTAATGAGCCAGACGAACCTACATAGTTTTCACCTAAACTCATCGTCTGGGAAAGCGGTCCGTTTATGTGAAACCTAGGTTGGTTCGTTTGACTCATTAGGCGCTATTTGGTTTGCTCTACTTTTGTATTAAGCGCTTTCTGTTAGATGATTACTCGTGTCGGTTTTTTTCTTTGGGCTTCGTGCTAATTTCGGTCCGAACAGTTTTGACTGACTTTCATGCCCTTAGCTCTTTCTTTTTTTACAACAATTTTTCCCTTGTTTCGATAGTTTTCGTGAAAGGTTTTCGAGACGAATATAATTATAATCTCCTTATATATATATATATATATATATATGTATAGAGAGAGAGAGAGAGAGAGAGAGAGAGAGAGAGAGAACGACAGATATCTTTGTACAGTTTGTTAGAGTCCTGTTTTCTTGAAGGCATATATTATGATAGCCTTTCACAATTTATTGCTCTCATAAAATTCGTCTTTTTGTTATTTCTCCTAAACCCTATTAAGCTATACTTTTACTGATCTGATATTTTCCTCTGTCATTTTCTCCTTCATTATTTCCTGTGAGTTTCAGAATTTACCAGCCCTACTTCCTACTTTTTCATTACCTGTCACAGAAATTTAAATTCTCTCTACCTGATGATAATTTTTATTTGTTTCCATTTTCTCTAAGCACTCTTCGTTGCTCAAATGCTCGAATCTTAGTATACTCAGCATATGAATTTATTGGACATATTTTGTAACTTTTCAGTACTCTTTACTTTGGTTCTAGTAATGTTTTTCTGTGTGTTATTCTTTTCTTTTATCTGTTAGAACACTACTATGTTATTTAAATGTTTTTACCGGTTTGATTTTGTTATACCTGAATTGGGGATTTGGATTTTGGGCTCATACTTTTGCTAATATTAATTAATGTTGTTTTCTTGTTCTTTTTGTTTACTTCTTGCTTTTTTACTTTCCTTCAATGCCATTTGTATGGGCTTTCGTATTTTCATTCTTATCTGCTGTCAACACTGCCATCTTCATCTCTTGCAGTGTCACTCTTATGGCCGCCATTAATGAATACTGGTAGGATATCACTCAGAATAAGCTCGTTGAGAAGACACATCCTTGCTTTATATCCCTTATTAGTTGTGTATCTGCTGAACTCATTTTCTATCTGTAAGTTTAAAAAAATACTTGTTTTACGTTAACTTATCAAAATAAAAAAATATTCTATTTCTTGAAACCTCGATCGTTTGAGTTGTGATAAACTTAAGCGCCAAGATTTTTTTTCAGTAGTTTTACTGATAAAAGGTATTTTGACAAGCAGATTTTACTTTATCGTAAAGTACTCGATATCGGGATGTGCGCTGTGGTACAGTGGATATCGGCTCGGAACGAGAAACCGGGGAGCCGAGTTCGAATTCCAGTTGAATCCATTGCATTCACTTACGCGCAAATACCCTTGGGAAAGGTATTAATCCGTCTCTTCCTTCCAGTTATGGGTTAAATAACAGGACAGATTGGGTTCTATAGCCTTGGTCGGCAACCTACTGCGGGATAATCTCCTGCCCAGTCAGTCATGTCTCTTTCGAGACATGATCGCCCAAGCGTGTATCACGTATGGCACCTAAACTGACTGACTCGATATCGGCGTATAGATAAAACGTTAACAGGATTAATTCAGTGAAGTTTGTCACTTAACTGATCAGTTTCATGCCCACTTCGAAGTTTCGTGAAGAAAACCGTTATAATACCGTCATTCGTCCCCCTTTTGCCTCCTTTTTATATGAAGTTTGGTGTAATTTCATAATTTGTAATTTGAACTGTCTATAGTTATTAAATCTTTTATATTGCTTTTGTTGTGCTGATTTCTTTTTAATGTTGAATTATTATTGGCTAATAGCTATGAAATAAGAAAAATACTGAAACAAGACAGCAGATTAAAGACCTAATAAAACCTGAATGAAAAAGTTTTAATATCTTTAAGTAACTCCTTCCTAATTTTGAAAAGTTCTGATTGTTTAAATAAATTCAGTTGCGCCTTCTTAAAAAACCCTGTTTGTACGTTTGAAGAGACCGAAATTTTGAAACGTAGGTTGCCGAAAAAATCATTTCCAAATGAAAATATTCAGAAGCTTGACAATATATTAAACACTTAGTAATGGTCCAATTTAATTATTACCATAAACTAATTATATATATTCCTTTTCGAGCTGGGACTAGGCAATTGTGTTTTAGAAGTTGATTTATTTTTCGAATGTCATAATATATACAGGCCTATGTTACATTTATTTTGATTAATGTAACATATTTTGATAAATAATAAGTAACAATAACTTATTTCTTAGTTATTCAACTGTCTAGGTTGAAGACATTTGCATAAATATGACTTACCGGTTATATTAAACACATTGCTCGAATGAAATGGATTTCTTATTAAATGCTAACGAATATACAACTAGTAATAATTTGGCAGTGATATTGTCAAACGCTTGCTTCTAGATCCTTAGATAACGATCATCTCTTTCAATACGAGGGTTACGGATCACACATGAACATTAGAAATTGTTGACGAACATACGGCTATGTCAATTTATAGGCGTGATTACATAGGTCGTATATCAAAGCAATTTAAGCTTAATTTTTTTTTTTTTTTTTTTTAATCATTTCACCCCGAGCAAGGCAGAAACGCCACTGATGTGCAGGGGGTTACATAAATGTAGAAAGATTAATTAGAAAAGAGTGAGGAGTACAAGCTAGTTAGAAAGGAACAATAGAAAACTGAGAAAGCAGGTGCAATGACAGGTACATGGGCGGAGAGAAAGGGAAGGTTATACAGGGGAGGGGAGAGAGCTAGAGGCCAGTGGTTAGTAGGTGAGTATTAACTTTGCTTTTAAATTTCTGGAGGTCGTAGCCGTCAGGAAAGCAAGAATACGGGAGTGAGTTCCACAGGCGGGAAGTGCGAGAGAGGAAGCTCCAGGAGTAGAATTGTCGTCTGCGTTTGGGATAACCTGACTGTGAATGGGTGGGACCCAGTTGCCAGTCTGGTTGAACGGGTAGTTAACAATAATGAAGCTTCTCAATCAAGAAATCCTTTCAACAAGATAAATCAGATCCTTGAAAATTTGATAAAAAATTTATGCAGAAACTTTTCAGCATCCCTTACTACTCACTATATATTACAAACACCCCGAACGTAATGCGGCCTATTTTTTCATACACGACCACAAACGCCAGTGTCGGATGAGAAATCTACGGTGAATATCAGATATTATGTAACGTTGCAACATAAAGCAATCTGTCGAAACGGATTCTGACATGAAAGTTGATATCAACTAGATACTCAACGTATAAATCCGTACAAGAAATTTACACTTGGTTGACGTTTGCTGATATGAATAGTGTAAGGTGGTGGGTAAGGCATTTTATATCGCAGTGAGAAGCCTCATTCCGATAGTCCTTGAACAGCTTGAAATGCACTCAATGAAGAGTTTTAACAGCTCTTAAACAATGTTGAAACTTATGAAGATTTAGGATGTTAGCGAACTGAAAATTTCCCCTCGTCAACTGTGCCATCAGACTCCCGTTATCGCTTGCAGTTTTTTATTGATGTAGTTAGGAAGCATTGCGCGCAGGTATATACAAATATATATAGTCATTCGCAGACAGATCTGTTTCGCTGTATCACAGCTCATCAGTACGGTTCGACGTCCGGTTGCGTGTGTGCTATATATATATATATATATATATATATATATATATATATTCGTGGTTCTTATTTAAAAGAGCTCAATATCAGTGATAGGGCTAACATAATCAGTTAGATATATGTGAGGTTTTGAAACCCATAAACTCGCACCTATCTAACTGAATATATATATATATATATATATATATATATATATATATAAGAACTGCAACCTTGAAACTTCTGAATATCGTTTCTTATGCCTTTGTCTATGAGTGTATCAAATTTACTTAAAATCGGACCACTCCTTCCATAACCCGATTTTTTTGTTTATCGATATTCGATATTGATCTGGGGACTTCGACACAAATCCTAGCTAAGAACACTCGCAGACGCCTATAGTACAACTGTGTAAATTTTCAAGAAAATTGGTTCAGCCGTTTTGGAGTCTATAGGTAACGGATATACAGACACACACACAGAGAGAGACAAAGTTTCACTTATAAATAAGTTTAGATATATATGTGTATATATATATATATATATATATATATATATATTTAGAAATATGTTTAGATACTCATGACTCGAAGCAAACTGTACTAACATCAAATTTTGTGTCAGAAGACACTGTGTTTCTGAAATTAACCGGATGCATTCTTGCGAAAATTTTGGACTTTTTCCAGACTAAATGGAATGAATTCGCTACGTAATTTACAGTGCTATTGTCACGTGATTATTTTCAATATCTATTAGCTCTAATTTCTTTTCATTTCGGTTTATTTGATCTCAGTGAATATCATGAACGGGAGAAAGATCCGTATCGGATATTTTCTTTTAGCTCCAGCCAAGAATTGAATTATTTCCAATAAAAGTTCAAGAGATTTCTTAATCTACCTAATTATCTCACCAAATTACACTGAAAGTGATCCAGTGAAAACACGAGCAAATTTTATGAAAGATTCTGCATACCTTTATAATGGAAAGACTTCATTGACGCCTGTTGTACACGTAAATATCCATGCGATGTGGTATTCTACTATCCACGGATGTCTGACGCTGTATTTCAGCGCTCAAAATCTGGAAGAAAATAACAAATATTATTTTACTATATTATTACAGCAAATAGTGGGAGAGTAACTAACGAAACGAAATATTTAAAATTATATGCAAAACGTAACAGGCAGAAGACAGATTTAATATCTAAGAAGAATTTTTATTCATATAAAACTTGTAATCCTTTTTTTATTTAATTATATCAATTATAACATTTGATAAATTATTAATTAGTTTTTTTTCCTCCAGTATTCTTCAGATTATCCAATATAAAACTGAATTATTTGCACTTGTCTATTTCTTCAGTGATTAACAACTTTTCTTTCAACATCCAATGTGAAAAAGCATGATATATCAATTTTTATATATTCTGAGCAATATTGCAACTGAAAGTAATCGGCTGCACCACATGCGAAGCTTTCTGAAGAAAAATAACTTAAAAACAAAACACATTAAATATGATTTGCCTTTACTCTTCTCGGAAGTGCCTGTTTATCGGAACGATGGCCTCTTCATCACTGATGTTTACTGTAAAACTTCATTTACTTAAAATTGACCAATTGAAATTCTTTTGTTCCCAAATACAGAAAGTTTAATTTAATTTCAATTTTGACGCATCGTGTGTTAATGATATGTTCCCCTTGCAATAGAAAACATTCATAATATTTTACAAGATATTGGTTACTCCTAGAATTTTATGAAACGGACAACAGAGCGAAAGATTAAAAGTTTTCAGTTGCCACCTATGTTTGGTCTTGTTTTCTGTCTGGTGATTCTGAAATTGCTATGGTTGTGGAGGGGAAGAAAGATCTTGGCTAAGTGTCTACCACTAAGCGTTATGTTGAGTTTTCCTGCCTTCAGGACACGTTGTTTTTGACAATGTCCCGAGTTTTCTTCATTAGGTAAAGATGGTCTGTCTTATCTACAAAATATTTTGGTCGTTTATAAATTTATATATGAGTGTTATAGTTACTACATAAGGCGGGAGTATTCTACGCTTGTCGGGCTTAGGTTTTTGTTGCTTAGCATATTCGCTGATTCCTTAAGTTTACAGAGGTTTCAGTGGTGTTCTTTATCAACAATTTCATCTTCATACCATAGGGGCGGTGATCCTTATTCTTCTTCCACGTGTGGTCGGTTATGCTTGATTTTTCTATCTCCCCTCGTGTTACGGCATTGAGATTTTCTAGCAGTCTTAATTTAAGGAGACGGCCCATTTCGTCTTCATATTTCTTCCACAGGTACATGGTTTAGCGTACACACAGTTCTTAGTTATGTTATCCTTCAATGGAGGTCTTACTCACAAAATGAATCTAATAAGTTTAGAATAACTTTTGAAGGTCGTTCTGATGTTATATGGACTACAGATCCATTGTATTTTATCTCTTCGCGTAGGGCAGGTAGCCGGATGTTGTTTTCTGAGAGTCGTTATCCTCATGCGCCTTCCCTTTTACGATTGATGGAGCGGTTGTCATTTAACCTGGATAGATGTTATGTTGTAGAGTACTGCTTATACCAAATGTTTCTTTTTTATGTATCTCTAAGTCGTCGTTTTGACTTTTACAGCGGGCAATCATTTTCTTTACATTGGGTGGCGGGATTTAAAGGTGAGTTATTGTCCGGTTAAAGTGGGGCTTGCAATATACGGATGTCTTGAACACCCTCTCTGTTCGAGATATTAATACATCCAGTAATGCTACTTTGTTGATGTTCTCTTTTTCTGATCTAAACTGTATCACACACACAAACACACACACACACACATCATCATCCTACCAATCATACCTACTGCCGGCCATAATTATTAGGCAACCCCAATGTTTTAAAAAATTATGTATTTCATACTATTTTTTAGTATTTATTGCCAAATGAATAATTGTTAATGAAAATAGAATGGTTCTTTTGTTAAATATTGCACAATAACATATGCGTCAAATGAATTTATCAGTATTTAGTAATTACCAATATTTCAGTTTCATCAATGAAAGAATGAAGAACATTTAGCTTGTTTCGGATGAGTTCATCTTTGTTTTTTGCCTTGTAAAATTTTGCAATAAATACTAAATTTTCTTTTAAAAAAAACTGGGGTTGCCTAATAATTATGGCCGGAAGTGTATGTCTTATCCCGTTCCAAAGTGTGTTGTTTGTGTGCAGAAAGTCAGCATCTTCATCAGATTATCATGTAGTATACTGTTACGTTCTCTTGGAGATGAGGCCAGCATGTCCCTGAATATCGATAATGCCTCCACTCTGGTTACTTTAGTGAACAGTCTCACCACATCTAGGTTCAACATCTGGTTACATTTGAGGAAGCATCTTTGATTAGAAGTTTCTGACATATGATGGTGACTTTCTTATCTTTTGCTCAATAATATTCACAAGGAAGTGAATCAGAGGGTGGCACACAAACTCTTGGCTGCTAACAATCGACCTGAAATTAAAACCGCTTTTGTGAATAGATCATACATGTAAGGCAGCTTTTAGTCAACTGCTTATGCGACTTAGGCTGGAAGTGATCCTTGTTCTTTATTAGGATCTGCGACAGCTGTCGTTCTGTTTCAACGTAGGAACATTAACCTTGCTGTAGCTACCATCTCTAATTATGTATTCCAGTTTCATGATGTATTTAGTTTTGTCCATCACGACAGTTTCATTGCCTTTGTCAGCTGGTATTATGATGATGAGGGCCACTCCTCTGAACGACCTTGATTGCTAGCCTCGCTCTTATTATATTTGATTTTGGAGGCTTGGCTAACTCTAATGTCTGTTTTCCTTTCTATCTTAGCTCATCTGCCTGAGCCTGAAAAATGTTCCAGGCTATTTTCTTGATTGGGGCTATGATGTTTAAGTATGCTATCTGAATGATAGTCGTCGCAAATTTGAGACCCTTGTTCAGCACTGACTCATCGCTCCGCTGATGTTGACTGATATTGACAACTACCTTCACAGAGTGGGGGACCTCATGTGTCACCTCCAGATATTTTAATCTGTTTAAATTCTCCATTTTACCGACCTTGACTGCATCAAATTCTTGCCTGAATGGTTCTTCCAAATCCTTCTGGATCAGTTTTCGGTCTTCTTCATCAGTGATTCTGCTGAGGAATATATCGAGCTTACGGAAAATATTGGTCTGTCTGTCGGTTATACTGGATTCGTTCTTAAACCAGGTTGTTATAAACGGCAACCCAGAGAGATATGAACAGGAAAGGCCGATGTAAGCATTACCCTACAACGTAACAATTACCTAGGACAAATGACAACAGCTCCAACGAATTGGAAATGAAGTTGCATGGGAATAGCAAATGTCAGAAACGTCATATGTCTGCTTACCCTATTCGAAAGAGTTATCGGAAAACATACAAATAGTCTGTTGTCTATATAACATCAGTAAGACCTTCAAAAGTTGATGAAGTGTATTGAATAAATAGATGGCAGAGCAGGGTCTGGGAGAATAACAGGACAATATATATTAAGAGCAACAGGATGCGGGAACAGGTAAACAGCTATGACTACCTACGTCCTGAGCGGGACACGGCACATAATAAAAGAAGAAAGAAGAATTGAAATATCTTCCCAATGGGATCTGATTTTTAAAGATGAACATTCCAAGTCGCACAGATGAATATGATAGTATTCGAACCTGTAGAATGTTGTCATGACTACAGTACAAAGCTACTCTACAAGCCGTTGTCACTGATAAAACATCTAGCTGTGGGGAGACGACCACACATACTGTACTACTTTCTTCTACGTTCACCTATAACCAAATAAAGTGAGCGATAACGTAATAACGTATGCCCGACATTATTCAAGGTCAATCTTTGCCCGACGATTCCATCTGTGTCCTGAAAACCTCCCAAAAGCAACAGTTCGAAACTTTTTCATCAGACCTCATATTTTAAAATTAATCCATTAATGACTACCGTAAAATAGGCGTTAGCTATAAAATTAAAAACACGTTGATAATTATTAATAAACCATTAATAATGATTTTATGTGCTGTATCTTTTCAGGACATGGGCGATCAATTTTACAAACCCCTCTTTTCTCATTATATAGTTAAAGAATTTCAGCATTTACTTTTCGATTTTAAGTGTTATCTTGTAATAATTTCATAATAGTTTCTTAATCTAACCGTCTCAGTATCGTTCTGTAGAACTACCATTAAGTAATCTCCGGTTTTCTCTTCATCTGCAGTGTAATTGGGCTAGCATTCCTATCACGCACCTGTGTTATTCTCTTGTCTTTGCTTCTAATAGAATTTTCATATTTATCAGTAAATGTATTAATATTTTAATTTGATCTTTTGCTAAACCAATGCATGTTCAGATTTCGCAAATGCATGTTCGATTCTTGAACATTTACTTTTTCTGACAACTACTCTCACGTTCAAAAACAGTATCTAAATAATTTAACAGTAAAGTATGTGCTTGAAATGCTGTGTTCTAAATACGATATTTTTACTGAAGATAAGTCATTCAGAATATTACAAAAACACTACTTACCACCAGAAAGTAAAAGGTTACATTTTGAAGGTATATAATATATACAAATATCCTTCTAATTATTCTGAAAGAGGAAAATATATTGATAAAAAACCCTTTCAGTAAATGATTGGTACTTTTCAATTTTGTTATTTACTGTTGTACTTTGGACATAAATATTTCCATTTTATTATTATGTCTTTGATGATCTTCTAAACGTTAGAACTGTATTGATGAGATTTAGAAGATCATAAAAATCATAATAATAGAATGTTAAGCAGATATAGCAACAGAAACAATCAACAAAATCTTAAAAACTTAATGATCAAAATATCAATAATTGCAATTGTCTAAAACATAATGTGTCCATTAAACATAAATGTCTAACGGACTCTATAATCTACCTATGCTGTATTTCTACCATAGAAAATCTCACAGTAATAAAATTTTATATCGGTTGTACTATGAATCCTTTTAAAATCTGCCATTATTTTCACAGCTTATATTTTAATAATATAAAAAAGAATATAGTAGATCAATGTCAAAATATGCATTCATTTTCTACCTCGTATATCCTTTAAATAAAATCGTTTTTCTTTTCAATACATTGAATGCAATTATTTACCTGTAGACAATTCTATGTGGCCACCATTAACTACAAAGTTTTCAGTTTTTACAGGTGGGTTTGCTTGTCTTAGGTCCAACCAGATTCAACTTCTAACCTTTCACCTGACTGCTATACCATTCAAGAAAGAATAGTCTGCTGTTTTAATAAAAAAAATGTACGATGGTTGTAGAGATTGATTAATACTTCTAAAGAAAAATCTGCGCGAAGGTGGATGCAATAGTCTTGCTTTTGTTTTAAGTTGGTTTGTTGACTGGACATTACTTACAATTAACCATTACGTACGCGTAAATCAGCAATGAATGCTCAATGATAAACATAGAACAAATATACAATGGAAAATCCGAAATTAAAATTTATATTCTGAAATCTTGTTTATTGGAATTATTCATTCAGTAATAAAATAGATACATAAAAATAGAGATTTGAAAACAGGAATTCATTTTATATTTCAAATATATTATGCAATACAGATGAAAACATTCTTAATTTTATTTAAAGAGAAAATATTATTATGTCATTAATTTCGATTGTTTACTCGTAATGTAACTCACTATTTTTATATTTAGAATAGAAATTTCATTATTAATCTTAATCTTGTTTAAATTTAATTTTGGCCATTCGAACAATTGTAAAATGCAGATGCGTCTAGAGACTAAATTTCATATTCACCCTTTTTCTTTCTGTATCTTTATGAAGATATTGATCAGTAATACTTTCTTTTTTTGATATTTTTCTGACTAATTATCGAAAGGCACGTATTTATACCCATTCAAAGTTAAAATAACCAAAAATGTCTAAAACCATCCAAAATTTCCAACGGATAATTCCAGGCTGTTTATAATGTTTAATGGGTTTTAATTTTCTGTAAAATTCATATTTTTCACTCGGGAACTGACAATTATCTTGTTTAAAAATTCAACTCGGTAGAAGAAACAAGATACATCATCAACTACTGCCCACAGCACTCACAACAGTATTGATTATTTTATAAGAGCTTGCAAGTAGTGGATCCCATAGTAATCACAACTATGTGAATGTAGAAATAATTCCTCCTGTAAAAACTGTTAGCAGCTTATGCGAAGATTTTTAAAAGATGTGAATTTCGGCAAGTAGGAATAAAACAACCTTTTTATTTTGTTTTTTTGTGACGAAATGTAGAAGAAAAGCAATCATTCTTTTCCTTAAGCTAAAATGCAGTTAACCAAAGATGTCTCACCTAAAAGTGAGTCAGCCCGTTAGTTAAGTGCCATACGTGATGCACACATTAGCGATCATATCACGGCGAGACATGACCGACCGAGCAGAAGACTTTTACACAGTAGGTTGGCTATAGAACACAATCTGTCCTGCTATTTAATCAATAGCTGGAGGGAGAATTGACGGATAGATACCTTTCCCAAGGCTATTTGCGCGTATGTGAATGCAATCTATTCAGCTGGAATAAAAACTCGGCTCTCCGATTTCTCTATCCAAGAAGCTACCATGTGATCTGGCACGTCTTAGACCTCTCGACCACGAATGACCATTAGTCTAAACGAAGTTTTAATCAAGCCTATATAACACATAATATATGGTCGAGAGGTCTAAGACGAGCTAGATCACATGGTAGCTTCTTCTATGTGGATAAATGTCGCAGGTTTGAAACCTGCTGAATCACACACATTTTCGTAATAAAAAATTATCGTAAATAATCAGGCCAGTATCTATAAATATATAATACTGTTTAACTAAAAATAGAATGTCTACTTAAATACGAGTATCAATAAAAAATAATGTTCAAATAAATCATATATATATATATATATATATATATATATGTATATATATATATATATATATATATATTAGCTACATCCACGCAATCCCTGATGGAAAGCGTAGCAGGATGTATGATGTCAGAAAGCCTCAAACTTAACAAAACACATTTTTATCGTTAAATATTTATATTATTACGAGGAAAGATAAAACAATTTTAATTGTTTTAATATTTTTTTTTCCTTTCTAAAACATTCGAAATTTTGTCTAAAATTTTCTTTTTTTTTTTGGCAGGCAGTTACTAGATTTTGCAAGAATTTACTACGGCAAATGTGATATTACAGAACTCACTTTATTTTGTCGGTTAAAAACACATGCATTTGCCAATTCTTGGAAAAATAGTGGTCGGATTTCGATGATTTTTTCATGACATCATTATTTTTATAAACTTCTGGTAAAACATATATAGTTTTACATATGTTATAGCCACTCGAAATAACTGACCAGAATTTTGTTTTATTAGTTATATGCAGGACACTTTGGGGAACGTACATAACTTATATGTTTTCTTAGTTTCTTTTCATTCAGGAAATCTGCTTTGAAAACAAAAATGCCAAAAAAATATCTGCCATTTTTTATTTAGATAAACTAGTTAATTGCTTTTATGAACAAAATATATGAAGGATATCATAGTCTGAAAAAACCATTTCAATGAATAATGAATTTTGCAAAAAAATTGTTAATTTTTTATTTTTGAATTGTAATAATTTATATAGTTTCAAAAATGTTATAAGATTACTTCAAGTCATTGTCTTAAGTAATTAATTTAATAAGTGAATACTATATTTAATCATCGTAAATTGAAAATACAATGCAAATCTTCACGCACCAATTTTTTAAAAATAATTAAAACCCTTTTTCATATGTTTGCGAAAATATATAATATTTTCTTATTTTTGCAGGCCGTACATTCCCTATCATAAAATGATTACATGTTTCAAGTGTATTCTTCCTTAAAAACTAACTTAAGTTTCATAAATTTATGTAAATTCTGTTTAAATATGTACTTTGCCAGATGTATAAACTATTGATGATAGCACTGTTATCACCAACTTCAAAAGTCAACGAGTAAGACATCCATGAATAAAATATATTTATTCTAATTTTCATGCCATAAATAAGTAAAATTTGTTCCCAATCAGATTAATCTTTCATTACATTTAAAATTTTCAAAAGAGAACGTGTCAATTATGTATATATTATTGTTGCAAAGTTTTTGAAGCAAATTAATATTTTGTTTACAAACATGCTCATCGTTCAAAAATGGCATAAAACTGAAAAAAAAATTAAAATCACAAAATATTTCTGTTTGAATACACCATCGTATTTTGCTTACTGGAAATGAGAAATTCACTTATTTAACTTTAATTTATGATAACATTTTCAAGAAAACTTTGTATATTTAAAAATTCATTTTAGAAGTGAAATATTGAAAATGAATGTATGAATATATTAGGAGTTGCCAATGAATAAACTAAAGTAAAAGGAATATCCAGGATATATTAAAATCTATAAAAAAGAAAGTAAAAGGATTGAAAAAAATAATATAAGATAAATTAAAAAAAAATGATATATAATAAATAAGAGAAAAATATGATGATATATAATAAGTATATAATAAAACATAACAATAGCAATAAAATATAATATATAATAATAGGAAGGAAAATTCAGGTTATTATAAAATAGAAAAATAGAAATATGATACATATATAAAAATATTATGATGTTATGAATTATATGGAATTATTTATGGATTTATCATTAAAGTATTTAATTATATCTTTGGTAGATACAACCTGAATTTATAGAGCACTGATGTTTAGAAAATGTCAGAAGTGATTTAATGTTTTAAACGGGTGTTTATATTTTTGGTTATAAAGCTATGAAGGTTTTTCATAGAACTTTCTGCTTAAAAGGTTATTTTTTAATTATACTAGCATTAGAGAAATCAGATTTGTGTAAGATGTCGTTTAGATGTAATGCAAGAGAGATGGAACGTTTGTCTAAACACAAGTCTCTTTGCAAATTCAGTGCAGGTATATCGGTGTTTGTTGTCCTTTTTAATCATACAATATCACCAATAGTATTGGAGGTGGGGTTAACCATTCTAGTTTTTGCGTGCATTCTAGTTGTTCACGTGGAAGGGTGTTGGAAGTTAGTATTATGAAATATGCAATTTTGTGGCGTATTTGTTTCTTTTTCGTTTTTTTTTTTTTTTGCTTTTGGGGGTTTTGTGAATTTTGTAAGTGGATGTGCGTTGTGGTGCAATGGCTATCGGCTCGGAAGGACAAATCGGGAAACCGAGTTCAAATTCCAGTTGATTTCCTTGCATTCACTTACGCACAAATACATTTGAGAAAGGTATTAATCCGTCTCTTCCCTTCCAGTTGTGGGTTAAATAATAGGACAGATTGGCAACCAGTCTACCGCAGAAAGCAATGACCACGTTCTGGAGGATAATCTTCTGCCCAGCCAGTCATGTCTCTTTTGAGACATGGTCGCCCAAAGCGTGTATTATGAAACTGTATGAATTTTGTAAGCAGGTGCTTTAGCGTTGAATATCAAATGATGTTGGTACTGGAGATGCTTAAATGTTTGCTCAATATGTCTCTTCTTTAGATAAATAATTCCGGCTACATATTCTGATGGTTGTAATGTAAAAATTATAATTAAACCAGATTTAATTCTTTGGTTGTGGTGGGAATGGAAATTAATAAGGCTGTTTTTGTTAGTTGGTTTACGTTAGACTTAAAAATTAAATCTATCATTGTTATGTACTATTAAGATATAAAGGTAAATAAGGAATTGTTAGTTTTCAATTTCGTATGTATGGTCGTTTCTATCATATTGAGTTTAGTTACTAGGTTTCATAGGTTAGTGTTATGCGGATAAAATAAAAGGACATCATCTATATATCTTACGTAAGTAGAATTGTTATAATATATTTGAAAAAAAATTGGATTCTAAGAACTCTAGTCACAGGTAAGCGAGAACACCAGTGATGGGAGACGCCAAGTGTAGGCCAAATTTCTTTTTATAAAAGTATTGTTAAATGGGTAATAACAATGATTACTGATTAATAATTCCAGCTGCATATTCTGAGTGTTGTAATCTAAAAACGTTACGTATTTGTTGTGACTTTGTGGGGAGCCAGAAAATTATTTGTATTTTTAGGAGGTTTCTAAGTATCTTTAGACATTTTAATGGGTATGTTAATATACAGTGATTTAATATAGAAACTTGCCATAGATAAGTCAGTCATATTAATCTTTGTAATTCTATAGAATAAATGAACTAATCGTCTGATATGTGTAGTGCAAATAATGCCTAGGAACAATGTAATTGTTTTACTGATATCTCTAGCTACCTAATTTATGGGGAACACTGTTAATACTAGATATAATAGGTCTGATGGGAATGTTTGGATGATGAGTTTTGAGTAAGCCATATACTTTGGGTATAGTGAGGTAATATTCTTATAACTTAGAACAAGATTTTTTTCATTATTTATTTTCATTGATTTTTGTTTGTACGTGTAATTCTTATTTAAAAAGATTATAAATGTTCAGTGGGGATGTTTGTATCTTTTATTTCTATACCTTTTCCTTTGTCTGATGTAGTTATGATGATATTTTATTCTTAAATAAAAGACACAAACATCTACACAGAAAAGTTACAATAGCTTTTAAATAGTGACAACACCTATAAACGAACAAACAATATACATTGGCATACAAAATTTTAACAAAACTCTATCAGTGATTTCTCGCTTGCCTATTTCTAAAGATTTTAGAATCCAGTGCTTTCAAATATATTATACCTGACAATTATAATTACTTGAAATGTAAAGATTTCATTTTATTATTTTATTTGCATGAAACTCAATTATCAAAAAATTAAACTCAATTATCAAAAAATTAAACTCAATTATCAAAAAATTAAACTCAATATTGTAGAATGTAGAATTTAGGGTCTGTAATGTGATAGATTCCGACTTGGCAGACCGCCTGCAGTCTCTCTCCCACCGGCGCGACGTGGCTTCCCTGTGTCTCTTCTATAAAATACTTTCACGGCTTCTGCTCCGATGACCTTAGATCACTAATGCCCATTAAATACGTATTTGAACGAGAAACTAGATTAGCAACTAGATCCCACCCTTTTACAGTGAAACCGATAAAATGCAGCCGTAACTTCTACTCCAACAGTTTCTTTCCTCGCACTTCCCGACAGTGGAATTCTCTTCCAAATGATTGCTTCCCCGACGGCTACAATCTCCAGGAGTTTAAATGTAAGGTCAATAGACACCTCCTAACACACTAACCTGCTCCCATTCTATCAAACACTCTTCCCATCTGCCCAACCCTCATCCTCGGTATCCTTACTCATCTGTCACCTTCCTCCTGACATTCCCTATGTCTAACCAATCCTTCTCTTTACCTTCCCGTATGTAGCCCCGTGCGCAATAGTGGCAGTGGAATGCCTTGCTTGGGGTGAAATGATTAAAAAAAATGTACCAATGAACTTCCATATGAACTTGAAACTAACAAATTTTTACCTTTCCTTGACATATTAATTATAGGTAAAACCTACTTAGAAAAACAAACTTATTGATTTCTATCTCCACCACAACGAAAGAATTATATTTGATTTAATTATAGTTTCTCATAATCATATTATATATTGAGCGAACATTTAAAATTTTCTACTACTCATAGTATTTCATCTTCAGTGCTAAAAAGCATGCTTACAAAAGCCAGAAAAATGAATACACCACAGATTTACACAATTTTCATCATTCCAACACGCTTTCAAATGAGCACTCAAATTAGATATTCAAAAATATATTAACATCGTTACGACTACCTCTAAGACTATTGGTGATATTACCAGACTAATAAGGAAACAAAACACCAATATATCTGCCAGGATTTACAAAATACGATGTCTACTATATAAAAACGTATACATCAGAAAGACATTACCGAACATCAAAACGCGGATCTACGAACACAGAAAAAATTTAAATAAATTAAACAAGCGTTTCAAATCTCTTGTATTACATCAAAACGAACACGAACACAATTTTAATTTCTCTAATGCAAGTTTAATTTTTAAAAAATAACCTTTTAAAGAGAATTTTCTTTGAAAATATTAATACCTTGGCTACCACATATAAACATTCGTTTGAAACATGACATCACTTCTGCAACTTACGTCAAATTGATACTCCATAAATCCAAATAATTAAATAAATTAATAATGCTTCGATATATAATTCATAACTTTAAAATAATATTTTCTCTACATGTACTACATAATGTTTTACTTTTTAATGACCCGTTATAATTGTTTTTCCTCGTGTTATTTTTTATTATTAATACATATTTTTTATTGTTGTATTTATACTTATATTTTACTTGCATTTATTATATATTAATATATTTTTCATAATTACTTCTTTAATTTAAACACTTATTAATATTCTGTATATTACCTTTACATTAGTTTATTCATTGTCGACCCGTAAAACACACACACAGACACACATATGTATATATATATATATATATATATATATATATATACACATACAAGTGTGTGTATGCGTGTTGTGTATGTTTTGTTTACGTATTTTTGTAATTTACTAAAAGATTTTTCTACAGTTTTCTCTATTTTCTATAAATTAATAATTATGATACTTACCTATAATATCAATGAAGTATTTAGTGTTTTATAACGCAATTTGTAATTACATAATATGGTACTTCAATATTATTACAATTATAGTATCGCACTTTAACATTTATAGCTTTTAATATTTGAAATATTACTTGTATTACTTAATTTTGATATTGTAATAATTCTAATACATGGATATTCAGTGTTTAAATGCGTATTATTTCATTGAAATACTCTCACCTGTAAAATGTATTTAATGAAATAATCTGTTTATTCATAAAAAAGTTTGCTTAATATTTGCATACATTATTTCGCTAGAATTTTAAACTTAAATGCATTTCCTATTATCATTAACACACATACTAAGATGCCGATTCGAAAAACACATTTTAATACATTATTCATACATTTATTTTAATTTTTTTTTAAAAATCGTACATAGCTCGATATTGGGTACATTTCTTCGCTTCAATTTTGAACGTTTCTTCATCACACTCATAATAACGTTACCTACGTATAAACACACTTAATGTGTCTATAGTTTACTTATGTTTGACACATGTATTATTTTCACATACATACACTTACATTTAAACTAAACATCTATTGATTTTCTTAAAGGTAGTCCACACATGCATATAACTATTTTTTTCTACATTTACAAATGATCTGCTATTATTTCAATTAGAATTGTTATGTATCTGACTAATGAAATCAAACCTCGATCAACATAATTTCTCTTTGGATTTTTTTTATTAAAAAAAAATTAAATCATATATCTTTGTTATATCTCTGAAAGAACCTATTAAAACGTGTTAAATTAAAGACCCTTTTTAGTACCTTTTTGTTGCTTATACATCTTATCGGATTTCAGTTCAAATATTCATTACACTTTAAAGACTAATTCTTTCTGTCACCATTTTTTCCGAGTAAAATTAATTATCCGTTTTTAATATAATTTGAACCTCTCTTCACATTTGGAGAATAATTTGTCTAATTGCTCTGGACAGTGGTTTAAATGTATGCTCAAATTTTGTAGCAATAAAAGAAAGTTACAGAATTTCCGTTTTCATTGGTGATAACCAGTGAAGAAAACTTCTTCCGACTTCTTTCCGTCAAATGCAATTTTCGCAATCTTCCAAGCCTTATCGTACTTGACACTTGGTTTCAAAGATGAAAATTACGTTTGTTCGTCAACATTTAAAGGATTACGGTCACGTCACCTTCAAATTCGTGTCCTCATTCTGTCGAGCACCGCCTGTACCTATATCGGTATCCTTTTGAGAATACAAGATGTTGTAAGCTTGAATGTGCGGCTTATATAATATATAACATCCAGGTGTTCCTAATCGAAGAACTGAGTCCCATTTCTTTTTACAGAGCTCATTATATCCACTTCAACGCAAATACTTTTGGGAATGGTACAGATTTACTCCTTCTCCCTGCTTTGGGTTAATTAGTTGGACTTATATCATTAAAATATTATCTTCAAAAATTCTAACAATATGAAAATATTTTTCTAGCTTTAGAATACATTCAGAAGATATAAGCCCCAATACGACACACTAGAGGATGATCTCACTCTGCAGAAAGAATATAATAACAGCGTAAAAAAGAAATATGAAGAACAAATTGGAAAAGGATACTCAAAATGAGAGTCACTAAAAGAAGCAATGGTGACCTCAGCGAACAACATAGCCCCAAAGGAAATCAGACGCAGAAGAAAAAATGAGTGGATGACCGAAGAGATCCTCCACATGATGCAAAGGAGACAAAAAATAACGCCAAGACTCGGAGCAGAGTACAAAAAACTTCACAGGGAGATAAGGAACAAATGCAGACAAGCCAAAGAGGAATGGCTCAACAACAAATGTGCAGAAGTAGAGAGACTGAGCAGGAACAACAAAGCAGAGATGCATAAAGAGATAAGAGAACTGACAGGACAAAAAACCTGCTCCTCAACAGGATGCATAAAATCCAAGGAAGGGACAATCATTTTAGAGAAAGAGGAAATACTCCAGCGATGGGAAGAAATAAATATACTCAATAAATAAATAAAAAGAATGATTCCAAGAAACTTTGAACACATGGTCTATTTCTTATCAGATCGCTTCTCATCCAATTATAATCTATATTTTAGATCTACAAATAAGTTACTACATTTCAGTTAACAAAGCATTCATTCCACTTAATATCAGCACTTTTCCACAACTGGTAGAAAAACATTCAAATAGATGCATTCCTTTGATTTGTATTGATGCTGGTTTAGCAGAGTTTCACAAAGGGCCGAAAAAATAACGCAATCATTCCTTTATATCTATTAATTGGTGAACATCATTCGAAAACACTGACACATACAATTCGATGTTACATTTAAAAAGATACGATATTTGTTTGGCATTTGTGATGGTCAGGTTTCGTAATTGAAAGCGCAGAAATATGTATTTATATTTTCGTAATTAAATGAAGACTGTTATGTATTATTATTCTACAAAAATCAGGTGGCAAACTACCTTCCACTTAACGAATTCCAAACAACCAAATTAATATTATTTGTGATAACTGTTTATCTCCCAAGCATGCACGATTTATGAAACAAAATATCAAGAATGATATACAAATTGTCAAATGTTCATACGTGTATGAATATGTATAAGGAGAGGTAAGTAGAAATACAATCGAAAGTACTGCAAAAATTACAAACGATTTAGGAAGGTTTCATCATGACATCAACAAAAGACAGCTTACCATCTGTTGTATATTCTTGTTAGAAACCACACAATATAATAATAACACAAAAGAGAGAAAAAATGTAAGTTTATTGAACAAGATATACACAATATGTACACGGTTAATAGAATTCAGTAATACTTGTTAGTAGGAATCAAATACATACAATCATGTAGATAAGAAGTCTGGGTAATAAGTCTATATACTTGCTGACCAACTAGCGGCGGTTCAACTGCTGTGACAAGCGCTGCGTAACAAGCCCTGCCTTACACACTCACTGTTTTACACACTGCCGTTCTCTTTAAGCAGGATCACTTGTATACGTTAGACGAGTCCATTTATATATGTAAAAGACGGGTGACTCCCCAAAACCATCAATATTTGTTTGACGTATCGATTAAGTGTATAATGAGTAGCGCAAAGATTAAAGAATTGGACAGATATTTATTAATTCTAGTCGAGTACACTGCATTTATTTACGTCCTGATACTCGTGGAAATTGTCTAAATTCATATCTTCCTCTCAGATATGGTAAATATTAGGTGGGAATGGACACTATAGATTGGCTGGGAACCAGTTTAAGACAAGAAAAAATAAAATTCAAACCACATGCAATATGGTAGGTCTTGCCTCTTTAATATCTGAGCTGAGAGGAGGGACGGTGTAAATTTAACCACCTCGGTGCACAAAGAACTGGAAAGCAATTGTAATATTCTGATTTGAATGTTGTCATGAACATATGTTAGATAAACGGGTTTGGGGACCTTAGTGTAACAAATAACGCTAAATAAATAAAATGAATGAATGCTCGATATGGATGTGTAAAATGCCTTTCAATATAATGTTATTCATGCGGATCTAAATTTAGTCCACTACCAAATCATGTTATATACAAAAACCAGAAGCTTAACAACATGATACACTAAAGGGTATCCTTTTTGCCTGCATTTGAAGAAATAACACGTACTATTACACGCAACATTTGAATTTTTTTTTTTTTTTTTAGTCATTTCACCCCGAGCAAGGCGGAAACGCCACTGATGTGCAGGGGGTTACATAAATGTAAAAAGATTAATTTGAAAAGAGTGAGGAGTACAAACTAGTTAGAAAGGAACAATAGAAAGCAGGTGCGATGACAGATACATAGGTGGAGAGAAAGGGAATGTTATACAGGGGTGGGGAGAGAGCTAGAGTCCAGTGGTTAGTAGATGAGTATTGATTTGCATTTAAATTTCTAGAGGTTGTAGCCGTCCAATTATAAGATTTCAACCAGTAGAAAGTTACTTACACGAAACCAGGAGAAACTCTTCTCTTTTCTCTTTTTTGCCATGACCTTTCAGGACGTAGGCGATCATGACTTTCCATATCTACCTGTCCCTGGTGGCTCTTAACACGCTTTCTCCTGTTACACAATGCAACCCTCGTTCCGTCATCCACATGATCCGGGCCTTAGAATATGTTATACGCTGCTTTCCCCTGTCTCCTTTTCTCTCTATCTGGCCTGTTAGTATCAGGTTCTGCAAGCACTCATTCCTCATTGCATGTCCCAGGAACTTTAGTTGTCTCTTCCTGATGCTCAGTATTAATTTCTTTTTTGTTTCCATCATTTCAAAAATCTCCTCATTGCTCACAACCTCGATCCATGATATTTGCAGCATCCTTCCGTAGAACCTTATTTCAGCTGCTTCAAATTCTTCCTTCATCTTCAAAGATATTGTCCAACATTCACTGCCATATTGAAGAACCTACATCACATAGCAATCTAGTACTCTCCTCTTCGTTTCTAGTGACATTTAATAAAACATCCGTAAAGGAAAGATAATTGAATTTTGCGTGTTGATAAAGCATTGCTTTCTGATGTGGAAATTGTTGTTCAAACAAAGCAAAGACTTGATGAGAGATATTCCTATTGTGCTCCATGGAAACAAATGTTTAAGACATGATATGCTGACTTTAAATAATGTCGTGTAGACACAAATAATGCTGAACTCTCAGGTAGTCCAAAATCGGCAGTTGTCCCTGAACATATTCACAAGTTTATTTTGACCGATCATAAATTGAAACTGCGTGGAATAGCAGAGGAGATAAACATATCAGAAGGCAGTTTATTTACCATATTTCATAAATATTTGTCAATGAGAAAGCGTTGTTCAAAGAGGGTGCCGCTTTTTTTCACAGTCAATCAAAAACAATAACGCGTCGACGTTTAAGAGCGTTGTTTGCAACACTGCCAACGAAACAAGAACTAGTTTTTGCGTAAATATGTGAGAATTAATAAAACATGGATCCACCACTTTACTCCGGAGTAAAATTGGCACTGAACTGAGTAGACAGCAGCAGGTGAAATCCGTCTAAAGCGATAGAAAATGCAAACATCAACAGCCAAGGTTTTGGCTTCCGTATTTTTGGATGAGCAAGGTGTTCATTGTTTACCTTAAGAACGGAAAAATCATCAATAGCGAATATCAAATATCATTTTTAGAGCGTTTAAAAGGAAGAGATCTTTAAATCACGGCCACAAATGATTGAAGGAAAAGTGATCTTTCAACAAGACAACACACCGTTTCACAAGTCTATTGCAACGATGGCAAAACTAAATGAATTGCACTTCGAATTGCTTGCAAACCTCAAAAGAATGCTCAAGGGAAAAATCTTTGGCTCTAATGAAGAAGTGATAAGGAAACTGAGGTCTATTTTGAGGCAAAATTCAAATCTTTCTACGAAAAGCCTCGAATTGTTAGAGAAACGTTGGAATCAGTGGAACACCCCAGAAGAGAATATGTTGATGAATAAAGCAGAATTGAGCCTAAAAGTTGTTGTTTTATTAGTTAGGCCCGGATTTGTATGAGTGATGTTTTTATACATATATATATATATATATATATATATATATATATATATATATATATATATATAAATAGTTATCGAAATAGTTTATAATCGTTGTACGACTTTGAGTTTCATGTACTATGCAGTCATCTAGTGCTTCACATGATGAATGGTTGCATAGCTTTCAAGAGGAGCTGATTACCTAAGTTATCAATACAAAATGAAATGTAGCAATAGTTCTGGTACATAGCCATTAATATACTTGTATATCAATTACACTTGTAAAACTGCGTTATAACTACTTAGGCTATGAAAGTAATCTCTTAAAACAATGTGCAAAAAGAAAACTCTTTTATATTTTCTTGTCAGACATCATAAATTGTGATTACTGTTTCAAAAAGCAAAGCAAAAACCAAAGGAATCCTGCATAAATAAATTCAATCAAATATTCCTCTGCCAGCAGAGTCTGATATTATATTTTCCTAAAACCACAATACCGTAAGCAAAGACATTAACTAATATAAACCAATGATTTGTTTAATATGAGAAGAGAACACTACGAAATTTAATACAAACCAAGCGCGCATTGGATCACTGTTATGCCTACGGTAGGCTGAACTGTATAAACGGTGCATTTTGTCGAGATACATTATTCATTAAGGAAATATGCTGAATTTAAAAAAAATCAAATTAGAATAATTGCCGAAATGTGAAAAGAAATATTCATGTAAGTTTTATATCTGGTACAGAACATTTTAAATTCTGATAGTAAAAGTGAATGCATTATTTTAGAATAACAAAAATAGTCGCAGTCATTAGATTAACCCAGCCTCTATCCCAGGATATATTTCAAAAAAATTTTAAGTGTATTTTCGGACGATAAATCGAAAAAGAGTTCAAGCAATTATACATTAAACACGCATAAATAATATTTACTATCCTCTGTGTAATTGATGATTATTAATTTCGTACAACTGAAAATTGTTTGTATGCATCCTTAACATTATTTATTACGCTACTGTTGTTTACTGTGTTAATTACCTGCATTTTGCCTTGATCATTTCAGTGTAGTGCAATGGTTAACAAGCTTGTGTCATATACCAAATACATCTGAATAATGATTTCCATCCTCAATTGGTGCAATATACATTCGGCCTTCTGCCACATCTAAACAACTCTGAGGAAATCATAAAACTTGTATCACATTCATTTCTTAGTGGGAAGACAAATTAAATAATCACTTGGTTTAGGGCATAAACTGTTACAGAGGACGGTTAAAAATATAAAACAAAACGAGGCATTCCTGTTTCTTTCTCTTTTCTTAAAACCTGCATGACATCTAATCTAAATATAAATTTAAACTTATTTATAAATGCAACTTTGTCTCTGTGTGTCTGTGTCTGTGTGTGTGTCCGTTACTTATAGACTCCAAAAACGGCTGAACCGATTTTGTTGAAAATTTACACAGTTGTACTGCGAGTGTTCTTAGCTAGGTTTTGCGTCGAGGTACCCCTGATAAATATCGAAAATCGATAATCGAAAAAGTCGAGTCATAGAAGGAGTGGTCAGATCTTAATCAAATTTCATACACTCATAGACAAAGACATAAGAACCGATATTCAGAAGTTTCAAGGTTGCAGTTCTTACAATAGTGCAGAGAAATTGATAATATATTTAAAAGGCAAAATGCTTGTGTGTATGTCTGTTTATCTGCCTGTATGTCTGTATTTTTTCAGCCCTTTTACTTTATTTTCTGCTTCGGGTTTGGCTCTAGGTAGGTATAATTGTAGTTCTTATTCTCAGCCATGATAACATTTACTCAGAGGACTTATTTAGCCTTCGAAATTCAGTTTACGACGAAAAGAACTTATCTGATATCGATACCAGGAAATCAAAATTTGACTTACATCCATTCATTTTTCCTTCAGTCTACTGTTTCGCTTTGACTGAAAGCAACAATTGCTTTTTAGTCTTTCGTGCCAACGTTCAAAGAGTCTAAGCTCCTGGACCATGGATTAGTTTTAAAGCTTTCATTGCACCTGAGCAACGCCGGGCTATACTGCTAGTTACAACATAAAAAATACATTGTGGATAATTTCCACGGTCAAATGTTCGCTAAAGAATTTATCAACTGTTACATTTGAAGGAAGAATTAAATTTACAGCAGTTTATAGCCACGCAGTTTTGCGGTTATTTTTGTTGCCACAACTTTATCCCTGAAAATAAACTTTGAAGGAGATGGAAAGCACTAGGAAACATCAAGAAAGGAAATATAACACCAACAGTCAAAGTTACAGCGCATTACTTACAACAATTATAATAGGCGGCATATGATCCGAGAGTACGAATGACTTTTATAAGAAAAATAGTCTCAATTCTTGCAATTTATTTAATGTGATTATATATATATATATATATATATGTGTGTGTGTGTTTGTGTGTGTGTGCGTGTGTGTGCGTGTGTGTGTGTTTGTGTGTGTTTGTGTGTGTGTGTGTGTGTGTGTGTGTGTGTGTGTGTGTGTGTGTGTGTGTGTATGAAAATATATTTGGTGTTGTACAAAACTTCAAAACCGCCATAAATACACAAAACTGTTTATTAAAACCAATAGCTTTAATAATAAAATCGGAGAACATGCTAGCTAAGAAGAAAAAAACCCTGCATGGAAATGAGTTGGAGGTTATATATATGCTCTTTCTGTTTACAAAGTGAAGATTAAATATAAATTTCCTACAACGCTTTAAGCTGGTAACTTAAGTGTGACAAATAAAATTGAAATAGGGGCTAGCTAACTGACTTCAAATTTCGCTCAAAAAGCTAAATCGAGAATAATAAAGAAATAATTATCGTTAAAAAAGTGAAAAAGATATAGAGAGAAGAAAAATAACCTACATGTAAATGATTTACAGGCAAAATATATGCTTCTTCTGATTGTACAGTTACGAGTTTGAAGATTGAATATACATTTTTTATAATATTATCAGGAGTAGTAATAATAAATATTTTGTCTATTTAGGTGGATTTAGGTGATGGAGTCCAAAGATATGCTTATTCTGATTGAAAACTGAAGACTTTAAAGGTTGAATATATATATATATATATATATATATATATATATATATATATATATGAATGTATTATATGGAATACATATATATATAATATTGAATATATATATAAATAATATTGAATATATTATATACACATATATATATATAATACTGAATATATTATATATGACAATAATATTGAATATATTATATACATATATATATATATATATATATATATATATATATATATATATATATATATGAATATATTATATACATATATATATATATAATATTGAATATGTGTGTGAAAAATTAACGTCGTTTGATGTCCTACTTCTGTTTCTGACCTCGGAGTATTTTAAAGCCAGCATAAAACCGACTCATTGGCAATATAGAAGCAGGAACATTACTCCCCGTGAGGGCTTTAGGGATGTTAGCGCGTTGGCAGTTACTTATTTTTTATACGCAGATGCTGAATGCCTGACCGCTCAAAATACTTGGCCAGGAATCGAAGCCATATGAGAGAAAATCAATAACATTGAAATTAGAAATTGCTCAATTTAAAACTAAATACAGAAAATAAAGTGTAATAAAACGTTCACACATGCCTTCTGAGACTCTATTGATACGAAAGAAAGAACACAATATATATATATATATTTGTGTGGGGGGGGGTGCGTGTGTGCGTGTGTGTGTGTGTGTGTGTTTGTGTGTGTGTGTTCATATGGAATTTGCGTTTTACTGTTTTTAACATTTTTCAATGCCGAAATGTATGTAGTATTAGACGATTAATTATTTTCTGCGAATTAAAATTTCATTAACGGTTTCTGTAGCGATAACGATTTTCCGGATACAAGTCTTATTTAACATATATCTGGTCGGGAGAAATCGTTTTATAGCTTTTCAAACACTTTTTTGCAAATAAAAAAAAAAGTGTAGGCAAGAATCTGGAATAGAAATTGAACACGTCTCTCAATTTTTGTAATTTCGAGCCGATATTTATTACGTTGCCAGCAGATATATTTATTGATAGATTAAGATATATAATACATTCATCACATTCATTTTCTAACTAAAAGCTTTTTAATGATGACATTAGAACTTACGACTATTATAATATTAGTGATGCAAGGAATATGAATCCTGAGGTTGTTATTATTAGAACGGTGTCGATGCTTTTAATACCAATGTAAATTCGGCAACTATGTGTGAATGTATCATTTCATTTCATCTACCGACAAAAAAACACGATGAATCAAATTTCAAGTCGAGATTTGAAAACAAACAAATTCATTAATCATGACTTGAATACTTTAAAAAATTCATTTTCAATTTACCAAATCTACATGTATTCACATTCTTAATATCTGGCAATCATTCATATCACACTATAGGAATCATAAGCGTGTTTTACGCCATCCAACTATTTATTGGATCTTTGTTCGAGTCTTTCATTTAACGCAAACGCCAAAACGGAACCCACACGAGAATGCTTGAAACGCGGGCGTCAATTTTGGCAAGAAATAGTCTCCTAACGGAGTTGAATAACATGGAAACATTGAGAACACGCGATTAAGATCGGCCAAGATAATTGATGGGTGAGAGCCTGGATAATTGCAAAGTGCAAATAAAGGGTGAAGAGTAGAAACGAAAAGAAATATACGTCAAGAACACGTACTGTCACCAATCCTCGTGGCAAATTGGATTCTAACGTCGCGAAAAGAAAAGAAACATGGTGAGAAATGTGTACGGTTAATGGTAAAGAGCAAAGGCGATTACTTGCAATCTCTTTATTTCTCCTAAGAGAAAGTTACATGCATATATATGTTGGCCTACATACAAGTGAATGTGTATAATTACCTCTTTCCCTTACTCCCATTACATGTATTTCTATCGATATCTATATATTCATATATATAGAATATCTGAAAACACTAAAAAATATATATATTCAAAATCGCTTGTGGTTTCAACCATACCCTCCAGAAAATTTCGAAATCTATTTCCGCCGTTCTGGATGTTCCCCTTGTTAATGGTAATGAATGCTGCCATAATCCTTGCCTTCAGTTCAACTTTGGTGTCGAAAGGAGTTTTGATGGTCTCTCGTTCAAGGTAATAATCAATGGGGTTGTAAAGTGGGAAGTTAGATGGCCAGATAAACGGGGTGATATAGTCGCAAAAATTGTCTGAAATGAATGAATGTGTTTATCTGATTGTATGGCTTGGTCCAGAGTCATGTTTCAAGATATAGGATCTTCCAGCAGATATCCTTTTAAAACAGGGCACTACTGCCTCCTCAAGGAACTTGATATAATTTTCCGTTTTGTGTTTCAGATTCTGTGGAAATTTGTAACTTGACAATTACTGGTGATGACATAAAATACATTTTCGTAATTATTTGTTTACGATATCTCTGCACTGTTTAACACCCAAATGTTGTTATGGGGCTTGAAGAGCGAATGTTAAGCAGAAAACATGCCATTTGCCAATTTTTTGCTGAGTAGATCGCGCCATGATAGTCTTTCTCACACATATGTACCAAAATGACCCTACAATACTTTGCATTCGACAAGATCAAAAAATACAGAACGTGCATGCGCAAAATTCAAAATATATTTGGCATAAATCTACCGATCATACTCTGTGTGTGTAAGCATATATATATATATATATATATATATATATATGGCCTGATAAATTAGTTGTCGTCTATATGAAGGAAAAATCAAAATAATAATGACATCTCATTTTAACAGTTATTTACCATTATTGATCTTCAATTCACTATTTGATTGATTCCCTTCGCTTTCATTTCCCAAAATCTTAGGAAAAACAAAGCTTGTAAATTTAGATTGGGATTTGAAAAGGAATGTTTTTGAGAGTAGTAAAGTCGTTTAAATTGTCCCGCCTCAATTCCAATATAAATTGTTTTGTCATTTTGGGGAGAGATGTTGCCTTGGTAGATCACTTGGGTAGACTTACATTTACCTTCCAAGGAAAGTTGTAGATTAATAATTTCTGCTCCCACCACAATAACATTTTATGACAGATGCAATCTATGTTTAGTTGAAAAAAATATATCTTAAGCAAAATTTGAGTTAAACTTAAAAACGATTATAAGGACATGCAGGTATGAATTTACATTCAAATTCAAATTTGCTAATAATTATCCTAAATAATTTTTTTAAATAGTTGTTTGCTTTCTTTTTATTAGCCCTATGATTAAATTGTATTACGTAATAACTTTATTACCCTATAATTAAACTCTATTACGTAATAGCTTTTTAAATCTATATTTCTTCTAGTTCTATCGTTTTAAGTCTTAACTTTATAAACCCTATAATAAAATTATATTACGTAATAACTGTATTAGCCCTATAATAGAATTATATTACGTAATATTTTTCTAAAATCTATATTTCTTCTAGTTCTATCGGTTTAATATTTAACTTATGTTTAATCAGTCTGTTTTGGTATTAACATTAACTGTGGTCTTGCAAAGCCGGAATTTTGTCTGACCTGTTTCTTCTTTATTGTATTTTATTTTATTATAGCCTCTACTTTCATTACGTGCTCGGTCTAACATGTTATAGTACACCAATGTTTTGTCCTTTTTTTCCTTACCCTTATACATACTCACAAATATTTTTTTCTAGAAAATGTTTTGTCCTCACTTATAGGAAATGGTTGTTAAATTTGTCATTCGAAATTGCCATTTGAGATAAGAAAATTTGAATGTTTATATCTCGAAAAATTACCTGAGACGGCTACGAATGGCATCACAGCCTTAGAGTGCCTTACAGTTATTTCCGCCAATTTTCAGGCCCGTGGACAAAAACAAATATACCGTCTTAAAAATAAATGTAGCGTCCACTCAAACAAGAATAATGTCTTACTTAAAAAAATCTATCGGATTAATAATTAAACATTCATTACTTTTCTTTAGAAATTACATTGTTTTTGTTCGGATACGAAACTTAGTCAAATACAAAATTTCTGGTGCCTGGGATAGGACTGTGCGTAGTAGCAATATTTTCTTGTTTATAATACAAGGCAGTTCGTGGCCGAGTTTTTTTTATTTATTTTTATGATCATTTCACCCAAAACAAAGCAGTAATGCCACTGGTGCGCAGGGGGTAACATAAACGGAGAATGATAAGAAAGAGTAACAGGTAACAGTGGGTGTCGGAGAATGAGTAAGAGACGAATGAGAACACTGATTTGTAGAGAGCTGCGTGAGAGTAGATTAGAAAGGGTGAAGAACAAGATACAACGGTTGTCAGCGAAAGCTTTCGAGTCAAGAGGACCAGATAGCAAATGACCAAAACTGGTTTTTGCACATCTGGGCTCCACGCAGATGTTCCGGTGAAAAACCAAAAATAAATAAATATCAAGTTCCTTTTACGGACCCTTTTCGCGAGCCGACATGAATTTTGTTTATATTCCAATAGAAAGCCCAGAATCTGGGTGTGAATTCCCAAATGACTTTTTCGGAGCCCCGAATACGAAAGAAATGGACGACACAGAAAGCATCGCCATTTGAGAAAATACGAGCATAGTTAACACATCTTTTGACCACATCAAGCGATGGTATTATGCTTGCCTCTTCTTTCTCTCTCATCTTCTTCACTGTTCACTGAGATAGACTGAGCGGAGACTTCAAACACACTCCTAACAAACGAACGCACGCACATACATACATACGCCCAAACTCTTTTTAGCAATTGCTGCTATGAACATTTTTACGGCTTTTGTACTAACCAAAAGACATTAGGAAACAAGTATACGGAAAGGAGTACCACAGGCGGAGAGTGCGTTAAATGAAGCTGATAGAGTAGAAGCTGAAGTTACAATTAATTGGCCTCACTTTAAAAGGGTGAATCCAAGTTACTAGTCTAGTGCCTCGTATCAATTCAGGCAGAGGGGTCACCAGGATGCTAAGCATATTGTACAGATTGGGTCTAAATCTTGTTGAATCTAATGACGGTTTCATTACGAAGGCTTGTTTCCAGATTTTGTGGAGCACCTTTTCTTGTATATATAGCCTAACAGATAAAAATAAAATCATATTTAATAAAATGTGGGTATCCACTAAAAATAACGTATACAATTATAAAATATATGTAAACATTCAGATACTTCTTAAATATATATAGAAAAGGCAATATAAATAACGAAAAATCGAAAACGACTTTCAGCAAATCATTTCGTATGATAATGGACATTATCACTTTTAAAGTAAGAATATTATTTTGAAATAATACAGATAAACAAAACTGGCTAACACCATATCTTTAGTTTTTTTTTTATTAGCAGACGAAGGGCCTTACCTGAGATAAGTTTTTTCTTACCTCTATATATAATGTCTTTCTACAGTTATAATTTTCTCATATTTTAAATGTTTAGTTTTGCTTTTGTGCATATTGTCATTTTACAGTTATAAACTAAAGTTTTGCTTTGAAGTGTGTGTGTCTATATATATATATATATATATATATATATATATATATATATATATATATATATAAGCGTGTGCATTGCAATATACATATATGTGCATCCATAATTTCCCTATGTACACTTTTACATTTCATTCATAAACACATGAATTTTATGTCTGTGTCTATGCACGCACATACCCGAATACAAATAAATACACACCATATATATATATATATATATATATATATATATATATATATATATATATATGTAAAGCCAAATGATATAAACTTTAAATGATAACGTAGTGTATAATGTGTGCATTATTGCTATTTTACAGGCAAAATAACTTTCAAATTTTCTATGTATGCTAAACAGAAAATAAAATAATATCTATTGAGAACCTTAAGGGCAACTTTTCTAATTTTCAACTGAAGCACTTCAAATTGATAGAAAATTATCTTCACCTTGGAAACATTGACAATTTTAATGTATCATATTCAAATAACATTAAACTCATTACTAAGAATAGGGCAAGCATTCAGTTTCATTTAAATTATTCTGTCATAAGTATGTTTTACTTTTAACATTATTTTGTCTCAAATTTTCATCCATATTTCCAAATTAATCCATTTCTTAAATTAATAATAATATTATAACGACATTAAAACAATTGAATTAATGAAGTTTGTTGTAATAGTGTTCAGCAGAATATGTATTTTTCTACTTTCCCCTGAATGTTCAATCTGGATCTATTCTCCCATAATATTTTAGCACATATATGTATATATATATATATATATATATATATATATATATAGAGAGAGAGAGAGAGAGAGAGAGAGAGAGAGAAAGAAAGAGACAGACAGACAGATAGACAGACAGACAGACAAAGCATGAGATCTGTGTATATGGACTGAAATTCCTATTTTGGAAAAATATCAGTAAAGACAAATAACAAGCCACCAACACTAAGCCTTTTTATATATTTATTTCCTGGACTATTTACACTATTCGGACTATTGTCCTCAACTTTGTTGCAATTTGTACAAGGTTTCCGCCGTTGTACGCTTTATCATTCTTCAGGTGCTAAGAATTTCGAACCGAACCCTTTATTACAATCACTGGTACCCATCATTCTCATCCCATCCGTAGGGCGTCTTTTGGTAGTCCTGATTTACCTCTCTCTAACCCTGTAAGTTACGTGTTCACCACTGCTGTAGCCTGGTATTGAATTCACAACTCTTTTGGTCAAGTCAGAGGAACTAAACAATGTCTATCTCCACTGGGTCATGTGTTCATTACCAGGCTACAGGAGTGGGGAACAAGTAATTCGAGGGTTAGAGGGATATAACTGATGACTACCAAAAGAGAATCTACGCAAGGAATGAGAATGATACCCCAGTGATTGTAATAAAGGGTTAAGTTCAAAATTCAAGAAGGCCGTAGCGTACAACGCCTGAAAAGTCGTACAAATAGACCAAAGATAAGGGCAATAGTACGAATATTGCCATTAGTGTAAATAATACTTCATTTCAGAAATATAGACAAATACCATATTTCTCTTCCATTTGTAGAATTGGTTTATCAGACATTGCACTAAATGAAGTAATTTGTACGATGCTAGAAGAAAATTATAAAAAACTTCATCATCAGGGATTATACATACATATATCTGACTGAAAATGAATGAAAGGGCACTGCGATTAAGCTTCTTCCAAGCAAATGTTTTCTTTACAATTCCATTTAACACTATTTTTCTTTTACATGAAAAGAAAAGTGTATTACAATTTGCCTATCTGCTTTCTCGTAAAATAGTTTGCTTTTTTTAATTTTTGTATCCGTCATGACAATTTTTCTGTAGCACTAATTGCTTAATAACTTTATGATCAGTTATACAAAAAAGACAATTATATTTATGTCGACTCCATTCTAGGTTGCAACAATTATCTCATATATTCTACGTTTTTTTTCAAAATATTTTTATAAATTCTTTGAGCATGTTAATGGAATTCAAATAAACCTATTTCAATTATTATTATAATTACAGAACGTATATACAACTTTTTTCAGTTAAGTGCGATACGTGATACAGGCTTGGACGACCATGTCTCGGAAGAGACATGACTTACTTGGTAGATGTTTATCCCGATTTCTCGTTCCGAACCAATATCCAGTACACTACAACGCATATCCATATGCAACTTACGAAGACAAAAGAATTGAAATCAGACCATTAATACAGCTTCATTCTTAATGATAACAAAATTATACCTAAACATTAGGTATAGAAATATTTATCCATTGTGTCTTGGCAATATGTAAGGCAGAATTTCAGTTAGCATTTAAAATTTATATACATTTGTAAATTACGTTTAGTCGTTGTCTGGGGCATGATATATTTTTGTCAGGTCATGACCGTTTGAAATAAATGATCACTTCAATTTCCTTAAATATTTATTACTTCCTTTCTTCAAATATTACACTACGAATTGTTTATGAAAAAAAAACACATATTAGCTTTCATTTAAACGATTCCACTATATGCCAATAACTCGATGGTTTAAGCGCTGCTCCGCCTGTAGCTATTTTCAAATTTCAAACCCGCAAAGAAATTGAAGAATTCATAGTTCAGGAAATTCATGCAAATAGCGATCGTCTGATTTCATCTGCACAAAAAAATTGTTAGGAAATTGTGCATATAATTGTGGCCAGATTTCATCAAAATTAAACTTAAATTAGTTTTTCTGTATTTTAAATAATAAAACATGAAATATAGAATAATGAGATAGAAAATATATACAAAGATTTTATCATTTGAACATTTTTAATATATAGTCCCTGTGTTTATTTATTAAAATAAATAAATTTTAAAATAAATAAATTTTAACATAAAATTATGTGTTCATTTTTAATAATATAGTCCCCGTGTTTATTTATTAAACAGTAAGTTTATTGTCGTCTACCGGCCTGATTATTTATTATTAACGAAAAATATGTGGCCAGAATTTGAACCTGGGGCCTTTTTGACAGAGAAAAGAAGGATGAAAACTGCCTTGCTAGTCATAGATTCAAGGTATTACTCAACCTTGGCAAATGTCATTCATGATTGGGTTAGTATAAGCACTTTCATCTAACGGCAGTTTCTACAGCCAAGGGGCACGCAGGTTCGAATAATGCTAGAGGCATATTTTTTAAAGATTTCTCAAGTATTCAGGTCAGTAGATAAAATAAATAAGTATACCGGAATGTCTGATCAAATCGGAGTATCCACTAATAACGTTTAAGTGATAAAATCTGTCGGGTTAATAAATAACTCATAACTTCTTTAGATATGCAAATACGTTAGATGTGAAAATATATGTTAGGCTTTTAATGTGGACTGTATTTTTCAATATCATTTTAACAATAAAATCAAGTCGATTTTCTATGTTTTCTATTTTAATTCGCCATTTCATCTGTTCATAGATATATTCATAGTTACAAACATTGTCTTGGTTTCTGTCAGACTCATACATATCAGTACGCTGGAATGGTCTGTGAAACCTCCTTCAGAAACTATGATCAAAATGATTATTTTCTGATATGATAATATTTCAACACTCCTTGAATATACAAATATATCATAGGAAGGTTAATATTATCACCCTCGTACTTGGGCTCGTTTCTCACGCTGGTCGACCTCTTCGAAGATGACCTTGATAATATCGGTCTTGGGAGAAAGACAGGGAGAGTTTAACACCAGTATCGGAAGTATTTGAGAAACATACGATTTGTGGAAATCAGCCTTTAGTAAAATTGTCGCGACAAAACTGTCCGTCGATTATTTTATTAGCACGAATTAAAAAGTAACGATCAATGAATGTATGAACGTACTGGCTTTGTTCAGCTTGTGGTTATACTAGATAATATCATCTGTTAAAAATTCTAACTAAAGTATATTCAGTAGATTATTTAAAAAATACAGAGCGCAGCTGTATCATACGGAAAATAGAACAAGAATTCAACATAAATGTTATTTTCCTTGTTTAATTTATTTTTATTAGTAAAGCCTCGAGTATTTTTAACTCCTTTTGTATGTGGATGATGCTTAGAATAAAAAAAGAGAAATCCTACACTTAATAAAATCAGTTATGAACACGATAACAAAATGCTTAACGTCTTCGAAACTTAACATACTCAAGACTCTATATGTATAAACTTTCCAAATGCTTATTTAAAGTAAAACAAAATTAATTCTTGATAATAGCTAAAAGTATAGCCGAAAGCGCTCGAAATTACAAAAGCTTTGGACAATTCTTATATAATTTGAGTTCCGAAAAGTAAAAAAAATATACAGTTCATGAAAAATTATAGAAAAAACTTAATGATAATACTTTGTCTGTCATTGTTAATGAAACCTGAATAAAAGAGCGATTCTTGCCTAAATATACAATACACGCACACACACACACGCACACACACACACGCGCGCACACACACGCGCACACGCGCACACACGCGCACACACCACACACACACACACACACACACACACACACACACACATATATATATGTATATATATATCCGATTGTATGTAGAACGGAGAAAGAATATTTACAACGTCCAAACATTAATTTAAAACAGCGCTCGATATATAATATATAGAGCTTTGAATATTAATTATAAATTATATTTTAGAACATGTACATAATTTTTTTATAAATATCCGTTACAAAGGTACATTTGTTGCGACATTGAAAGTACTACACATTCCGTCTGAAGAGACATTCAACCTTCAATTTCGAAACAAATGTACCTTTGTAACGGATATTTATAAAAATTATGTACATGCTGTAAAATATAATTTATAATTAGTATATATATATATATATATATATATATATATATATATATATATGTGTGTGTGTGTGTGTGTGTGTGTGTGTGTGTGTGTGTGTGTGTGTGTGTGCGCGCATTCAAACGAGAAATGCAGATGCTTGATCATGGAAAGAGGCATTTCGTTGTAAACACTGTACGGGAATTTTGTTTCAGTCTATTTAAAATGCTTTCATATCCTTCTTGTTGATAGGTTTAGTGGACAACCTTGTTCAGTCCACTCACATCTCTTTCGTTCGTACACGACAGCCAAAAGGGACAAAAACCTAATTTTCGTCAACAAAAGTCGGAACCGAAGTACACTCAACAGATCAAGTATAAAATGAAAGATGAAAAGTCAGTAAACAAGGAAAACCGTTTTATTTCTAACTGATAAATTCTAATAGTATAATAGACGCTCAAATTTACGTAACTCAAATGGAGCTGTTTAGACAAGTATTCGCTGAGTTCTATATAGTTTTTTTTTAACTCATCTAATCTCTAAATAAAATGGTGCTTCAGCGTCGGTTAAAAGGTTACTGATTTACTGATCATTACTAGTGTTTAGGGAGTATAATTATCTTTGTGTCAACAAGTAACTAAATAATGTAATGCCGTTTTGCAAGAACGATCCTCGTGATCATAATATTGAATGAACCTGACTAGTTTATCCCAAACAATAACGAGTGAGTTTAGTTATAACAGAATATTTCTGTTTTCTTCATGTCATAGGTGAATTTTTCAGGTCGTATCATTTAAAGGCATTCCATTCTTTGTTAACAAACATTACGGTCAGATGAGGGTGAAACACTGATACTGTAAGATCACTGAAGTTAAGCAACGTCGAGGTCAGTTAGTAGCAAGATGGGTAATCGCTTCTATATGCTGGTGGCTAGATGAATAATGGCTTGGAATTGGTAAGTGGAAAGCCGGATACTAATTCGCGTTGGGTTGGGTATACTTTTGGAAACGGTATGAATCCACATCCACTTCCCAGGCTATGGGTTAATTAGTAAGACTCATATCTCTAAATGAATTATTATAACAAAAAAAGGTGCCAGGGTAGAATTATAACTTTTTCAGATTTCCTTTTCCATGTTGATTGCCATTACACTATTCCAACATGCTCCAACATGCAATGCTATATTAAATTTATCAATTAACTTGTCAGGAAATCGGTTCAATAATGTAAATTTACCTGATAACGATACATTCAGCTATATGAACTTTCGCACTATGATGTGCAGTAGACAAATTAAATAAAAAATAACGCGCATGCGCAAATTTAAAAATATAATTTGGAAGTCACGGTTTCTGACAACAGGACTCTGCACCATGCCACGAAACAAAAAGAACACAGTTCTGGCTTTCAAACAAATTTTGAGACCAAAACCCTTCTTACATCTGGCCACTCAACTTCCCAGACTGCAACACACTTAATCACTATGTGCGAGAAGCAACTGAGCGAGAGACCAAGAAAACTTCTCGTAACATAAAAAATTAACTGAAAGTAACGATTATTGTAGATTTTAACAAGGAGACAACTCAGAAGAGAAGTAGGAGATTGCGAAATCATCTGGAGGCTATTATTTAAGCCAATGGTGATTTTTATTGAGTAATTATAATCATTAGTATTTATAGATATTTTTGTGTGAATTTAGTAAATACACCCGTTGAAATGAGATATCAGCGTTATTTTCATATTTACATCATTTAGATGACAATTCATACATGACATCCTATATTAGAGCAGCAAAAAAAGAATATATTATCTACTTTCGCTGCTCCAATACTACTACTTTTCATTTGGCAGGATAAATTATCTGTGTGAGTGAGTAACGAAGTTCATTAATAGCAAAGATACTTTCATTACAATGTGGAAATATATCTCCCATTCCAAGATCAATAACAATGCACCTATTATGTACAGAATAGCTACAAAAGAAATATGATTAAAAATTTTCATCTGAGGCCATCAGGAACTTTCTTTTTATCCGTTACAAATCTAATCGAATCAAAGCTTTCCTACCTTGAGGAATCCATTTATATAGATACCCTTCTCTCACTTTCTCTCTGTATATCTGTGTGTAAGTATATATCGTACTTTCTGTACAGGTATGTATAAAAAAAATAAAGTGTTTTCTATGCTAATACGCTTTGGATATTTAGAGTCGCTTAACGAATAATGAAATAATGATAATTCCTTTGGCAGTCTCGGCAAAAGACATAGGAAAAGATCTCACTGTCACTAACATTGATTTTTTTATTTTATAATATCCCAGCTTATGCTTTACGAAATTATCAGTAAAGTAATTAATATTCAGATTAGCTGCAATAATTCACATTTTAAATGTGAATTATCAGGATATTAATCACAAATAACTATTGGGATATTGATGTCTTCTAGGAACGCACATCTATGTACACATTACTATGACATACACACACGGGCTGATTCAAATGTATCGATACTGTTGCTATGGTATCTGGTCTTAAGTATGCTCCTAGCCACAGATTGACCTTGAACACTGTCGCGTAAATATATTCATAGTGTTTTTTATCAGTTTGGGGTTTTAACCGTTACCATAATTATGCTGCTGTTTTTACCAAGCACTAAATCGCCCAGATTCGACAACAACTATATTTCACAAATCTCGCTCTTTGCGACTTTTTCTCTTCATAAATAATACAAGGTAGCTACTCGCTATCCCCTGAAGAATGTATAAATAGAACAAGCAGGAGTTCTAAGATTGCTTCCATCGATAGCTTCAAAAGGGCACAATCTCGAAGAATATAAGTGCAGAACTGATATATGCAGTAGCATTTTATAGCACGTTTCTGATAGTTTATACACGGTCGTGTGCACTTTAAAAATGTATAACTTTATTTGTATTCACGATAGAAATAATTTTCAGAAAGGATTAGAAATAAGTAAACCTATATTTTTTAAGTTCATATTTTTTTTACTTATCTACAATTTTGTGATAAAGAATTATTCAATAACCATACTTAAAATTAGGTACATTAAACTTTATAAGATCTTTACTGATTATTTCTATCACAAATACAAATAGAGTTATACTTTTTTAAGTTGACACGGTCTTTATGGACACCTTATATAAGTCACCAGTACCACATTAATTCATACTATGGATACAGAATATACGAATATTGTCTTCCGGACAAGATATAAACGGAATCATATACAAAAAAGATGCTTTGAAATCTAAAAACATAAAACGTCAGTGGTGTAGCGGAACTCTGGATCTTGATTTGTCATCAAATCGCAGAATTCAAAATATGTCAGAGAAATGGTTTTTCCATAGTTAAAGAAAAAATCGTTTGTAGAGCAACCCCACGTGACTGTATTCAGTATTTAAGGATGTTCTCTAACCAGTCACAGTCGGTCAGAGATGGGAGCAGCGACAGACACACATAAAAAATGTAACCTTAAACTTCAAGCGACCCGGACATTGTCCTCTCTTTTTTTCTCATTAACTATTTCAACAATTACTACTAGAACATTTTGTACGAACTCTTGATACCTTAACTTTCTCAATGAACATTGACTTCTACAACTTATGTTATCCTTTGCTTTTAATAAATTTCTAAAATGCAAAATGCATATTTTATCATTCCACTCTTCTACACTAATCCATAATATTCCAACTGACAACCAACCTTCTGCTAATTCTGATGATAAATTCTGCATAAAACTTGTAAGCTGTAGGGAGTTCGGTTAAGTCTAACACAAGACCGAATACAAGAAACGTTAACTAGCCCCCTACTATTTCAGTGTAATATTATTAGAGAAAAATTTGTAATTCTATCTCTTTAGTACAACGCAACGTAAATGAAATCATAAGTAAAATACATTCACACCCAAACACCACATGGTAATTTTCTTATTGTTGCGTAGATATGGCACAAGACCCCAAAGACATAATATATAAATATAGTCTTCAATAATTTCAATTGAATAACCGAATGTACCCGACCCCTAACTGAGAATTCTTTATATTCCGAAATAGGACACTACCGATTAATGATCAGATTTTCAGCCATCTATATTATAATTCTGATTTTTCCTTCCTTAGTTAGTTACTTAGTTCCTTCGTCCGTTACACCGCACTCTCTGCACGAGCCTTTCAGCCCCCTCTATCTTTTTACTCACTTCTGCTTTTCGCTCACATTTGCCAAACGGAAGGGTAATAAAGAGTGAGAGAGTAGGAGGAGAGAGCTTACAGCATTATCGTATCAGTAGCAGCTTGAGCTGGTGGTTGTAGAGTAATTGTGTATGTGTGTGTGTGTTTGCTGTACAATATAGTCAAAATAGGTAGATTTGTTGTCGTATCCCGCGACCTAATAACGAAATTTCTGGCCTCTAAACCCATGGCCATTACTCAGTTGGTCTTTTCTATTTGCAATAGACACAGGAGCATTTAAATAGCTTTAATTATTTTTTTTTAATTTTTTAATCCCTTCTAACATTTTTGAAATTTTTTCAGAAAGTTTTGATTTGATTTGAGTTAGCGGCTAAAGAAACGTTACAACTGTTTTACAAAGAAAAACATAATGATTGCATCACACTTTTTTTCGGTGACAAACACTTTATTTTGAAAACTCTCGCAAAAATCAAATAATTGTCGGATTTTTCATAAAACTATCAGTACTCATTCACAACTGCATGATTTTTTTTGAAATTATTACATTTAAAAATCTTGATAAAAATGTTTACAATGAGCCATGTTTTTTCAATAATAAAAACAACATTTTCTCTTTCAAAATCTCTCAAAGTAGAGTAGCTTCTATGAACATTACTTTTATAAATATTTTAATAAAATTACACTCGGTGTTATCGTTATTTTATTATCGAATACCTTTTTGTTTGAAAACGTTACTATCATTTGTAGTCTGTCAAAGTAAAATGTTTCTAGGAAATCATAATTATCCTTCCGTAGAAATTCCACGGGTTCCACGTGTTACAGATAGAATTTTATTGACACATTTATGTGAACTCTTCACAAATTTCAGCGGATAAACTCTTATTAATCTAAAATCAACCCGCTGATTATTTCTATCCACAGAATCAGCACTGACATTTAAGACGACAAAGAACTTAAAGAATTTTTGAGAAGACAGAACGTACATACATTTATATTATTTACAGAGGGACTGTTATCCTTCTTTTGTTGTTTATATAATGTTGCTGTAGTTGTAACCTAGGTTTCATGAACTACCTGCACATTTAGGTAAAATTCAACGATTTGAACCCTTGTTCATCTACGGGAGTAGTTTGTTCCCATTTTAATACCTATGTAAAAACATATCTTGTTTCGATACTATGAAACATTTTAATCGTAACTGGTCCAGTTTTTCTATGAGTCTGGTACATGCTGTCTAGTTTAGAGATTGACTTAAAAAACTTTATACTCAAATTCAAGAACGACCATCTTAATATATTTAACGATGATTTCTCAACCTAAAAATCCAGACCGTAATTGATGATACTATGGCTTTGGCAGAAAAAGCAACATGTGGATTTGGAAGCATATTTTTTTTTCTCGCAAGCAGTAATTGGTTTAAAATATCTCTTTGTGTATAAACAATCCATGGCAACATTTACTATGACGCTTGGCAATATGTTTGTGAAACTGCCTTGCTGAATTACGTTCGGTATTTTATGGAGAACTGCAGAGGATAATTCCAATCCAGAATCTATCTTGATATCAATAATTCTACTCCTATAATTCGAATATTCATGACACTGTGCTTCTGCTATAGAGTTAAGCATTCTTGATATAATCCAAAGGAAAATCAGCAATATTATTGGTCCTGTTTAGCGCCTCCGTTTTGGTTACTTTTCTTTCAATCGTAATGTTTTTTCTCTGTGTCTTTTCTGTAAATACTCTCATGGTACGTGTTCTGGAATTTATGAACTTAAAACCTCGTTGTCGTTCTTTTCCTCCGTTTTTCAGTTTACAGTTGGGTGGGTAAAATGTAATCGGTAATTCTATTCTAGAAGCTTAATTTACTTACATTATTCGGACTGTTGTCCTCATCCATATTGCCATATAAATAAAAATGTAAATACAACCTCATCTCAAAATATACACAAATGTTAACAATTTCTTTACTCGGACTTCACGCTCCAAGATTTCGAGCCTACTTTGATCTTAAAAAACATTAAAAGCAATATTAATAATTATCTGCTCTCTTCTTGATTACTTATATATTATTCTCGCTCCTTAATAATGTTTTTGTTTTCTAATTACACTAAGTGAACCCCTTGTATCTTGATAGTTTCATTGCCTTTCTTTGCTTAATTTCGATAATAAAAGAACGGTGAAGGCTGTAGATTGGTAAATATAAAAAATTCATCGGTCAAATACTGACCAAATAAATTAAAAGTTGATTTAGAATATAATAAATGCATTTTTCTCTTTGGGAACGCTGAACTGCTGGGAACGTGGTGATATCTGGATAAATATATTCATACAATTTCACCAGAGTTTGAGTTTTGTTGAACAGCATATCAACCCCTGTGGGTTATTTAATGCCAAAAAAGTGGTGTTTTAAAATATTTCTTTTACTGTTTAGTTATAGTGAGAAGGTTAATTTAGTTTGAGTTTGATAATATCTTTTGAAATTTTTATATTTTTTAGAAAAGTGAAGATGTCTACTAGTTTTTCTCTCAAAAATGTATTACTGGTAATATTGTTTTCCTTCAAAAATGTTTTTACTGGTAATATGTTTTCTTCAAAAATGTATTATAGCAATATTTTTTCCTTCAAAAATGTATTATAGCAATATTGTTTCCTTCAAAGATGTATTGTTGGTAATAATTTTATTAGAAAATTGTATATTGTTTCTATAAATGTCTATTTTTATGTAGATATTTCAATAAAGGTCTATTTTATACTTCCGTATTGTTTTGATCCCAGTTTGGGGGTTAACTATTTGCCCATAGCTGGGACCCTAACAGGTGCTACCACTACGGGTTAGGGTGGACCTATGAACAACAGCAATTAAGAGGTGTTTCCATGTTCCTCACAACCTTCAATGAGAGGTTTTGTTGCTGGGTGCAGTTTATCGTCACACCCAGGACCGGTTTGATCAGAGTATCTATGTGATAGGTGAATATAATGAACTAAGTATAACTGATTTTACGTACGAAATGAACAGAAACGCTAATTTTATTTTCATTAACTGAAAATTGAGTTTTTTATTGACTCGGGGATATTGTTCTGATATTTTATTACATTTGCATGTATACACCATTCTAGAGCCAAATTCCATGGAATCTTAATAGCTTAGCTACACCTGCTACTCTGTTGAATTATTAAGTTTATTGTAGTCAAGAAATACATTATATTTTTTGTATTAATGCATTTTTCATGGCGAAACAATTTTGTACTTTTTTTTTATCCTTGATTTTCTTCATTTATTTTTTTCTTCTTTATTTTTTTCTTTCTCGTATTAATTTATATAAACTTATTTGAATTTGTTCTCACGCCTATTTCTTCACGGGAGTTCCTGTTTTAATATCCAGGTTGCCTTTATAAATCTATTTACATTAAATTTCTGAATTAATTTTAGGTTTTAGTTTATATGATCTAATATGCATCTCTTTCCTTCCGCTCGTCTTGGTAATGTCTTGTACTTTTTTCTCTTCCTATCGTTTCACCTTTTTCTTACCTATCTTTTTTCCTTCTCTATCTTTCATTTATTTTTCTTCCACTTTCCATTTTTATACATTCCTTCTTTTTTCCTTCTGTTTCCTTTTTATTTCATTTACTTCTTTCCTTCCACTGTTTTTCATACCATTTATTTTTCCTTCTTTATCATTTCTTTCTTTCATTCCTTTTCTTTCATTTCTTTGTCTTTTCTTTCTTTATTCTTCATTTATTCCCCACTTCTAAATCTTTTATTTTGTTCCTTTATTTTCCTTCATTTCTTTTTCTTTTCTTTTTATTTTTCATTTCCTTCTTTGTCATATTTCAATCCTTCCTTTTTCTTTCTTTATGCTTCATTTCCTTTTTTTCTTTCATTCTTTTCTCTATTTGCTTTTTCGTAATGATATCTGGCGTTTATCAATCAAAGTTGCTGATTTTTTATATGAATATTGCACATGCAATAGGTTGTGTGTTGACGTAAGACACACAATCTATCTCTCTCTCTCTCTCTATATATATATATATATATATATATAAGGATCTTAAATAAGTTCTCGCTGTTTTCTAAAAGATAGTGTTCCCATGCAATAGGTTGTGTGTTGACGTAAGACACACAACCTATCTCTCTCTCTCTCTCTCTATATATATATATATATATATATATATATATCAGGATCTTAAATAAGTTCTCGCTGTTTTCTAAAAGATAGTGTTCCCAGAACTTTGTGAGTGTAGTTTTATATGGTAACGCATCTATAAGCAAGCTTGAAATTCAGTGTATGTCATTTTGCCGAAGTATAAACAACTTCAGACGGAAACAACTTCCGGGCCCTGCACAGATAATTATATTTTTGCCTATGCATATAATTATCTCTGTATCACAGTATAGTACGTTTCATTTTTTTTTACACACACACACACACAGTATAGTACGTTTCATTTTTTACACACACACACACACACACACACACACATTAGGTATTAACTAACCTTAAGTTAAGTTCTTTAGAAAATGTAAATTGTGTGTGCAAAAATTTCTATTTATTAAATGTATACATTAGTTAGGTTCATACTGAAACCTAAAAATGAAATACGTTAGTAAAATCGTGAGAGGAAAAGATGTTTTTTTCAGGCCTGATTTTTATTAATCTTCCGTTGAAGAAGACCTTATTGTTTGTTTTTATTCGTGTGTGTAGAATTCTTTGTCTATGAATTTCAATTTGTGGCAACGTTATATGGCTCTATTTATTTCCTCAATGTTGATGATGTTAATATCTTTGATAATCACTTTTTACTTATTATACTCTGTGATAACCTATTGTGTTGCTTAGTTAGGGTAATGAATAAACACACACACACACAATACACACACACACACACACACACATATATATATATATATATATATATATATATATATATATATATATATGAATTATACTCTAATACTTTCTAGCCATATTGAACTGCCGGTGAACTTATCTAAGGTGTTGTGCACTTGACGATTCTTTGGAATGTGTCAAGTTATCTTATTATCAATTGATTAAGATACAAATTTATCAGAATGTACAACATCAAATTCAATACGAATGAAAATATCCCAAGGTAAAATTCACACTATTATTTGCGCATTACATTATTTACTATTATTGACACGACGGCATTTCAAACTAGAATGATTAAAATATATTAAAGTAGGAAATGATAGAAAATGAAACATAGATGCTCAACAAACATTGGAAGTGGTTATGTTCAAGCAACCGACACTTCTGTCGAAAGGGAGATGAACGAATGATACTCCTATCAATAAAATTTCGACTTTTGGTTATTCTACTTTTCTTTGTGTGCTGTGTGATATAATCTGTATCAGACGCAGTAGCACAACAAATTTAATTTTTTCTCATCTTTCTTTCTCTCTGAAGAATGAAACTTTAATTCAAATTTCATACAAGTCAACCATCCGTCCGTGCATGGAGTACTGCTGCCATTTATGGTCAGGTGCCCCTGCCGTTCTCCTCAGTGTTCTTGACAAGCTCCAAAGGAGAGTCTGTAATGTGATAGGTACTGATCTGGCGACTCGACTGCAGCCACTTTCCCATCGTCGAAATTTGGCCTCCCTCTGTCTCTTCTATAAATATTTTCATGGCTTCTGCTCGGATGAGCTTAAGTCACTGATGCCTCCTCAACAAGTGTTTACCCGTACAACCAGACTGGCAACTGGGTCCCACCCATTCACAGTCAGGTTAGCCAAATGCAGACGACAATTCTACTCCTGCAGCTTCCTCTCTCGCACTTCCCGCCTGTGGAACTCACTCCCGTATTCTTGCTTTCCTGACGGCTACAACCTCCAGAAATTTAAATGCAAAGTTAATACTCATCTACTAACCACTGGTCTCTAGCTCTCTCCCCTCCCCTGTATAACCTTCCCTTTCTCTCCTCCTATGTATCTGTCATCGCACCTTCTTTCTCAGCTTTCTATTGTTCCTTTCTAACTAGCTAGTACTCCTCACTCTCTTCTAATTAATCTTTTTACATTTATGTAACCCCCTGCACATCAGTGGCGTTTCCGCCTTGCTCGGGGTGAAATGATTAAAAAAAAAAAAATTCTACTTAAAACCCAAATAAAAATATTCAACCTGACATCAAATTATCCTTTTCAACAGTTTTAGAAGCATTTTCTAGCGTAAAATTTGATTTCATGATTTTCGCTTTCTAATAATTGGGATGGTATTCCTGTTCAATTCTTATTTTGATGAATTTCTTTTAAAATATTAAATGCCTTTTATAATATGAGTCAGGTTCATCATAGTATTTGTAAGTTTAATGCGGATTAGGACAACTTAATTTAAAGAATTCCTTCTTTTCACGCTCGCGTGTACACATATTCGAAAAGAAATAACAATGAAGAAGATGCAGTGTCTTAACTAGAAAAATCTCCAATGAATCTGACAAGTCAAGATTAAAATAATTTCAGGGTGTAAATTGAAAGGGGGTTAAAATCTGTATGTACAACTTAATCTTTTTTATTCACAACGATAAAGGGCATCCAAAGTAGCATGTTTTTGTGGAATTTAAGTCATTTGGGGATGAACCGAGATTGGCAATAAGACGCTAACAATTGCGTTATTTCAAGTCAACCCGTTCTTTTTTTTCGATTTTCTTTGTCGACAGATAGAACATACAAAACGTATGTTATCGATTTTAAACTGTTTTCTCCGTTCCTATTGTTCTATCACCAAGTTGACAGTACGATACCAGATGATGTGTGCTGAAATATTTACAGTACAATATCCATGATAATGAATATTAAGCACAAATAAGACAAACACAGATAAGACAAAACAAACTATTATTATTAAAGAAAGAGGAGGAGATGTTAACCCTCTAGGGCTATTCGTATCATATTTGATACAGTATTTCCCTATAAGGAAACATTTGGTATTTCCCTATAAGGAAACATTTGGTATTTCCCTATAAGGAAACATTTGGTATTCATTGACTGAGCAGTCAGTACTGCTTTCATTTGAAATTTATAAAATATTTCTCTTAAAAAATTTTTCAGGAAAATATTTTTCAAGGCTTGTTTTCATACTGTATCAAATATGATACGAATGGCCCTAGAGGGTTAATAATATAATATGATTAAGGCTTCTACTTGTCATAAAGTGGGGGATCAGTTCTATATTGTTATGAAGTAATAAACAGATCCCCCACTAATTACTACTTAACCCTCTAGGGCCATTCGTATCATATTTGATACAGTATTTCCCTATAAGGAAACATTTGGTATTTCCCTATAAGGAAACATTTGGTATTCATTGACTGAGCAGTCAGTACTGCTTTCATTTGAAATTTATAAAATATTTCTCTTAAAAAATTTTTTAGGAAAATATTTCTTTCAAGGCTTGTTTTCATACTGTATCAAATATGACACGAATGGCCCTAGAGGGTTAAGTTGTTATGTCGGGGAGAGCGCAGTACAATAATATTTTATGAAAGTAGAATATGACGAAAGAAAAAAATTGTAGCTTGTCATGTATACAAGTGTGTGTGTGTGTGTGTGTGTGTGTGTGTGTGTGTGTACACGCGTAACAAGCGTGTGTAAGAGAATTAAAAGTTAAGAGAGAACACCATGCAAATGAGCGTGCTCCCGTGGGCAACGCTTTACGCATATGTGACTACATCTGAAAGCCAGAGCTTAAAAAATTGTAAAATATAAGCTTAAGAATTGCCCCCTAGTGACGGCTTTTTTGTCATAGTCATTTGGGATAATCTACATAATAACCTCTACCAAAATGATCAAATAAGTGTTTACTACATTTTAGGGTTCCAGCTTTAGATACAATTATTTCGCAACAAGGAATAATTGTAACACATGTAAGAAATACACCAAAAAATATTGATTGATAGATTTGTTTTTTACGACTTATCAATTATTTGCAGCTCATTTAAAGCGAGAAAATATTTATTATAGATTATAAAAAGTTTTTAAGATAATAATGGTTTAGAGATACAAGTCGTACTAATTATTCTCAAGCTGCCAGCCATCAATGATAATGGTCATGAGTGAAGTTGTTTAATGTTTCGATGATCGAATGAGATTCGATGTTTCAACATGAAAACTTAAGTTTGGAAGTAGAGGGATCATTGCTGTAGCTGCTGTAAACAATGTGTTTTTAGTAAGTGCAGACTTTTGCATTAAGTATTATACTTAATGCAAATCGTCAGCAGGTTTCGTCAGCAGGTTTCGTCAGCAGGTTTCGTCAGCAATCGTCAGCAGTTTTCGGATCACAGATTTAGAATTGGTTCTTAATATCGGATTGAAAAATTTTCGAAAACAGTTGTAATATAGTAACTTTAATAATCCATATGTAGTTAGTATATTTCATCTATCAAAGCATTTTCCTTTAAAATCAATGATATTCGTGAATCAAAATGTCTCTGAGTGTTTGCAGTTATAAAGTTGTATAATATTGTAGAATATCTTTCCGGCAGTGGGTTAGCATCTGTTCATATCAATCGTGGATAGCTTGGTAACGTGGGATTTTATAATTGCTTTATTCTTGAAATTTGTTAAGTATTTTTTTAAGATAGAAACTGCAGAATCTCAGACTGTATCTCCTTTGGGAATTGTCTAAAGCAACCAGGAATGTTGTATTTACCAGTCTCAAGAAGTTTTCAATCTCGTAAAATACACTGTAAACATTTTCAATATGTTTCTATGACAAAAATCCACATGTAATTCAATCACTGATATCAATTATTTATGTGTAGAGAGCGTTACCGAGTTTATTTCTAATATCATTTCACCCTCAAATAAGGGAATAAAGCCACTAAGACGCAACTGTTTATTTAGTGCGAGAAAATCTGAAACTAAAAGACTATTAACAAGAGAGAATAATAAAAGACAAGAACCGGAAGACAGTAGATAACAATTGACGATGCATTTGAATATTTTAAATTCAAGGTTGACTTGAAAGTAAGAAGATGGAAAAGAGATCCACAATCGAGAATTACAAGAGAGGAAACAGTCTAGAATTTACAGTTACATGTATCCATTTCAGGTTCCAAATGATAACACCTTTTCGCCAATCTAATCAGTTTAGTGTCATACGTGATACACGCTAGGTGATCAGGTCTCCAAGAAACATGACTGAGTGGGAAGAATATTTTCCTGCAGAAGTTTGCTATTATTTATTGTGGTTGCCAACAAAGGTTATACAAACTGAACTATTGTGCTATTTGATCCATAGCTGGAGGAGAATAGACGGATTAATACCTTTCTAAAGGGTGTTGACTCGTAAGTGAATGCAAGAAATACATCTTTTAGATACCATTAAATTTTAGATACCATTGGGGAAAGTGATATTTGTTTTGCTAAAATACAGAAATGTGACTCAAGGCTTAAAAGGTGTGGGGTAAAATCTGGCTTTCTTCTGTCATATAATTAAACTTGACTAGCCTTAATCATTGACCCTAACATACCACAATATTCCTGTTATCAAAAAAGTATTTTTACTCATTAATCTTACTAAATCCACTATAATAATTCAAGCTTAACTAATCCTCATATGTACAAATTTTGCCTGTGGAAGGAATGGAATAAAAACAACTAAAGGGAAATATTAATCCCTACATGAAACATGAAAGTATTTATAAATATTGTGAAGCTATATTACAATCAATTCAGGGTCAGTAGCATTTCAGATGTTTGTTTGAATTTTATGTAAGTAAATAGTTCAATATTTATTTTTTAAATTTGATTGAGATTTGTCTTGATATTACATTTGTATTTCAAAATATAAATAAAAAATTACTTTAATAAGTTTAATAAAACCTACTGTCATAATTGCAGCCTCACTATGCAAATCTGGTTATATTCGTATAAAATAATTAAGATTAATTTTACTGAAATATTATATGACCTTAAATATCACAGATAATCATTGCAGGATTTTTAATGTAGACATAAGAAAGTAAAGGCGTATTCATCATAAATTTAAATGTAAATGTAGCGCGTAACTCATGACATTATTTGCTTTTATATTTCTCCGCGACTGTTAACTTTTTAATAGAATGGTTCACGTCTGTTAAAATTAATATGAAATATTTCACTTTTTGTCGATGTTACTATTGTATCCTGAGTTAATGAAGAATCCTTCCCAGAAAAAAAATATATTCAGTCAATTTCAAATTAAACCCTCGTAGGCTAGTGATGAAATCTTGATAAATAAAGAACAACTTTAAAATAAATGTGTCTCTCTCGCTTAACGAAGTACTAATGTTCTAGATGGGAGCAAATGCTTGTTAATTCTATCACAGATGGATCAACGTGAAACAACAGTGAAGTAAATCTATCAAAACAAATGTGAAGAATAGACAGAACTTTTGAAAATCTTCAGGAAACGTATACTAGAACGAACAGAAAGCGATACAAAAATATTATATAACACTTAAAAAGAATTGCAAACGCGGCATGCAAGGGGAGCATGACGAGGCTATCAGGTAATCTACTAAAAGTGATTGAGAGAATGAAGGGAAACGAAGAAAAAAGTGAGATAGAATTACCGAGGACAAAATATCAGGAAATTTTGAAGAGCACTAAGCCTCCACGATCCGAGACTACACGGCACATGCAATTAGGGAAAAATTGTTGTCAATTAAGTTACAATCGGCATTTCTACGGCAACAGCTTGTACTGAATATAATAAATAATTATAGAAACATTGTTTTCATATTTATTTCTTTGTAAATTAGTAAAAAGATAAATGTTCCATTGCATTAGTTCTAATTGTAAAGGTTTTTAGAATGAAGAAAATTTTCAAATATTTTTTGCAAATGAACAATCTAATAAAGGCTTTCATGTTTAATATCACTTCAGAAAGGTTAAGGTAGGTAAAACATATGGGGAGCGTTTGCAGATTTTTACGAAACCTAGTATTTTTTTTCCACACCCGTAAAGCCACTATGTGACGCTGGCTCAATCATTTGTTTACATATTGATATTGTATTAAAAAACTGATTTTACTAAATGCCTTTAATTTATTGAATATAATTTTTATAATAAATATCGTCTATATTTTCATCTTCACATTACATTCCTATGTAACTTCATATCTGTTCTATTCTATTCTAGATACATATACAATAGATTTCTAGAGTTAGATGAGTAAATCTGTACTAGACACCGGTGAAGATACAAAATAATACATAAGACATAGATCAGGCCAAAAATGGAAACGTATTGATACATAGTATGTGCGTTGTGGTGCAGTGGATATCGGCTCGGAATGACAAACCAGGGAGCTCAGTTCGAATTACAGTTGATGTCCTTGCATTCACTTAAACATAAATAACCTTGAGAAAGGTATTTATCCATCTATTCCCTCCAGTTATGTATTAAATAATAGGGCATATTGGGTTTTATAGCCTTGGTTGGCAACCGGTCTACTGAGTAAAATAATGGCAACATTATCTTCTGCCCAGTCAGTCATTTCTCTTTCGAGACATGATCGCCCAAAGCATATATCACGTATGGCACCTTAATGACTAATTGATACATATGGAAATGAGCTTTACAACCTCAATAGGGTCCACAAGCGTCTCTCAAAGACGAAACGTCGCAAGCCTGTCACTATTTACCTGAAAAGTTTACAGACAACCTACATTTCTTAGTGTCACAAGTTTCAAACTTCACGAATAATATTTATCTTGCTACGGTCATTCTCATTCAAGACTTATAGTGTCGGTAAGATGTAAATTTCCCTCTAACAGATTCTTTGCATAAACTGCTGATTTGAGGAACCTACTACCAAAAGGAAGCTTCTTACGTTTTAATCATATACCACAAGTGGCTACCGGATCTTGTAAAAATAAATATCATTGCAAAAAAGCTTAAATAAAATCAATTTTAACAGATATAAAAAAGAAAATCTCTAAGAATTGTTAACATTGACTTCTATATTTATCATTTATAAAAATATAAATCCTTATAAGAAAATACCGACTTAATCTCTTGCAGAATATAATGTAATATATTTTAAAGTGTATGTTGAATATAAAAACATAATAAAATGAAAGACTACATTTTAAAATGCTTTTGAGTAAAAGCGAAATTATAAGATTATTTAAAATATATATCATGATTTTCAATTGCAATTGAAAAAAATTCTAGATATTTTAAATACAGAAAAATATTTCCTTACAAATGAAAAACTATAATGAAAAGATATTTTTGAAATGGACTTGAATTATTTCTATAGTACGAGTTTTACTAAGTAAATTATGAATTTTACAATAAATTAATAATGAGATTCACGTTGTCAATGCTTTTTGTGAAATCAATTTTGCCTCTACTTTTCCATTGCACCCACGATTGTATTATATTTTGGGGATAAAATAATACTTTTATGTGCTGTGTCTATTCAAGATGAGCCATACTAGTTATTCACAATATTCAATTCTTTTCTAACTTTTAGTATGATTTGTCTTTTTGCTATATTTTCTAAGGGGTAACGCGTCATTTCCTTAGACGTTAACATCTTTTAAATAATTCAAATTTATTTCAAAACATAGAGAACTTAGCTTTCATACCGATACAACTCTGCACTCAGTAACGATTTTCAATATAGTTAACTTAGCAATATTTGTTAAGAACTGAAATTTGCTAAAGAAATTGACAGATGATTATGATACACAAATCCACTAACTAGAAAAATCGTATTTTAGACATTTAACCTAGTTTACTGAAATGATACACATTCATTGCTTCCATTTTTCGCTTGAGATGAGGAATTTCCCGAGAAATTTTCCTTTATGAAACAGTTTTCCTCGTAGAGGTTTCCCTGAAATATAAAAATCTTAATAACAATTAACACTGCATATCTATAGTTTTCGTCCTGATAATTTTCACTTCCTACTTTGCTTTCTTACACTCATATAACACATTAAATATCTGTGAAATTTGAGTAGTTCTTGAACCATGTATACAGTGAACTTTAAAAGAAAAAATGATGAAATTATTATCTATTCTCACGGACATGGCATATTTCTCGTCTAAACCTAAATGAAGACAGTTGAAATTTGAGACATATCCGCTGAAGATTACGTTAAGTCGTAACCAGTTAATCCAATTAGATATGTGAGCTCAAAATTCTAGTACACATAGATTTTTATCTTTTAGAAATAGATTCTTCAAATGTTAATTTTCTACATTCTGTGGTTCTTTTTTATTGCTTCCAACATTATTTTTAGTGGATTAACTTTTTTTTTAATAGAAGCCATATTTTTATTTTGAACAGTGTGCAAATGTTCTCTAAGATTTCATGATTAGAGAGATTGTTAGACGTAATACACGGTTTCAAAAATAAAAATGGAACGCTTCTTTTAAACATGGATATCCACTAAAATAACGTTTGAAGTAATAAACATATCGTATGAAAGGTTGAATCGTATAATTCTTTTAATGTATATGATTCTATAATAAAAAGATATATCGTCAGATTCTATTTTGTTCTGAAGTATTTTACAAGTTTTTATGTGGTTTCCGGATTTCTCTTTTCCCATCTTTTCACTCTTTTCTTTCATTTTTTCTTCAATTAGAGTAGATAGACTAAACTATCGCCCGGTTCACACTCCACCCACGTCTATTGAACAGGTGTAGAGGCTCGTCCCTTGTTGCCTGTTTGGGATGTGGTTCCCGGCTTTCTCTTTTCCAATCTTTTTATTTTTACGTAGACCCCTGCGCTTGCTTGGGGTGATATGATTAAAAAATATATATATAAAAAATACAGAATTATTATGTGAATAAATACAGAGATTATTACAAAATCGTAAGTAATTTGCTTCTTTTATATAAAGATTTCTTAGAAACAAAAAACATTACGTTTACTGTATTTAAAATGATAATTTTGAACCAATTCTACCGTTATATTTATACCGAAACTGTGTTTATTTAAATTTAAACTTCAAGTTGAATACCTACCTATATAGAGTGCTCTAGATAAATTGTCATCTAAGCTACTCAAAAATGAAAATACCGCTGACATCTTATTTTAATGTATATAATTTACCAAAATTACAGAAAATTCTAATGAAATACGAAACAATAAATTTAACCAATAAAGATTGCCCTTGATTTCAATGATAGCCTTGAAGATGACTTCGGAAACTTTCGCATCTCTTTATCTTGTTTCATTTGTTGAATGTTGCCATGATTTTTTACTTTATGTTTATCTTTATTTTTACAAGGAATGTTTGTTTCTTTCTTGCTCAATTGCAACCCACCCATAATAATCTAGTGGATTGCAGCCTAGGAAGCTAGGTATCCAAATGTATAACCTAATGTGGTCGCAGAAATTGTCTGATAGACATAACTAGGTTCTTCTGTTTGTGTAGCATGGTGAAGAATCCTGTTGCTAGATAGACTGATCTTCCAGGAGATACGTTCTTGATCGAAAGAAGCTCTACCTCATCAAGGCACACGATGTAAGTCTCCGTGTTGAGTTAGGCCCTCACCAACAAATTCAGGAGTTCTTTCCTTTTCAGAATTATCTAAGAGAGAGTATTACGAGATACCGTACATTCCTAATCGCCATTAGACATATTCAACTCTTTCTAAATAATTTCCAATGTTCTCAGATTGACACCCAAACACTTTCCTGTCCAAATGCCAAGCAGTTCAGCATGACGTTTCAAAATTTCTGACGGAATAAATGGCGTCATGATGTTATTCTTCTCACAGAAGCTGTCATTATGTTGTGCAGTTCACAAAATCAAATAAAAGCAAAGCGCGTGGTCAACATTTTGAATAATATATATAATGACGACAATTTAACTATAGCACTATATATATATATATATATATATATATAACATGCGGTGTAGATATAGAAGAGTCCGAAGGAGTATTCTGTACATAAAGTGGTAGGATAACTCTCTAGAAGAGCTCTAAATATATATATGTATATAAATACATATAAAGCAAATATATGTAAAAATTAAGACAGACGTTATTCCATGGCTAAACGGAAGTTTAGCCCTATTTCAGGCGAACCATCATTAGCTTTCGTCTTTCTTGTACATAAGTTTTACACGAATGAAATTCGCACATAAATACTGCGAAAGAAAAAAGAAAAATGTAAAACAGAAATAAAAATAAAGATCTCTCTCTTAAAAATGAAAAATTAAAAAACAATGCACCATTATGTCAGTTGGGCGAATACACACACACACATACATACATACATAAACATATACAAACACACAGCATCTAATCAACGAGCACGCGTAAGAAAGGATGTCAACTCAAAGGTACTCTATTTAAGTCGGATGACAAATCCTTAAAATATAGTAATACCAATAAGACCAAGAGAAGAATGAAAGCAATTTGATTTAACCCTCCATTTTGTAAAGTATGCAATATTAATATCGGGATATATTATACTGACACTCATAGATAAACTGTTTAGCAAATCTAGTCCCCGTCATAGGATATATAATAGGAATACCCTAAAAATTAGCTATTCCTGTACTAAAAATATAGAGAGTATAATCAGCTCTCACATTAGAATAACTTTATCGAGATATAAGAAACAAATTGAAACCCTGAGGTGAACTACCCACTGATCAAGCCAACTCCAGTGATACAACTCCTAGTCGAGACAACCTTAGTTCTACAAATCCAAACCCAAAAATCCCTACAGTTACTCAGACTCCACAAGACATAAGAAATACAGCTAGACAGGACAATCATACACCTAGAGCCAATTTTAAAATTAATTATAAGTGTCCAAGCGTTGGAGAAATTATGACAGAAGGTGGTGGTATATCAAGCTATTATATTCCCAAATAAATATATAAATGTGAAGAAAGTCTACTTAGTATTTCACTAGGTGCTTGGAATCAACGTCTATAGAACCATACACACTCCGTTTCCAACCCTGAATTAAGAAACCAAACTTCTCAATCCAAATATCTCTGGTCATTGAAAGACAAGAACTTAACCCCTTTGGCTAAATGGAAAATTATTAAAAAAAATCTAGCACAGCCACCAACTTCAGAAATTGTTGTTACCTATGCCTTGATGAAAGAATCGCCATTACCAATCACAATAATCATTTGGACCTACTGAACCTACTAAAGGGACTAGCTTTTAAATGTCGATAAAGGACTATGTTAAACGTTTAGCCCCTCATTCTTTCCTCTGAAATCATTCCGCACATAACTATATCATTTGTCGCGCACCATCTTACGGAATATTTATTATTTATTTGTACCCTATTGTTATATGTGTCGATGAGTTTATATACATGGGTTTATATATGTCTATGGTATTGCTTTCTTGTTTAAATCCTATCCTTATAGAGTTATATTGTATTTATTTTTTAATATCTGACCCTTTTGAGATATTCTTTTTGATATTATCTCGTTGCGTTCGAATATGTAGTTAATAAATTGTTGTTTATATATATTTTTTATGTATACATATATATTTTTTAAAAATATATATTTGTATATATATGTATATTTTTATAGATATTATTTTTTTTTAATTTATATTAGATTTGTATGTTTTCGGCTTTAAAATATATTATGTATGTATGTGATGTATGTGTATATATATATATATATATATATATATATATGTGTGTGTGTATGTGTGTGTGTGTGTATATATATTGTATTTATATATATTTGTTTTTAAGGGTGTGTGTGTGCATGTGTATATGTGTGTTTACATATATATGCGTGTGTGTACATGTGTACGTATATAGTTTTTTTTTACATTATTAACGTTATACTGTATTACAATTGTATCGTTGACTGAATAAATTTCCAACATGATTAACGTTATATTGTATTATTATTGTATCATTGACGGAATAATTTTCCTACATTATTAACGTTATATTGTATTATAATTGTATCGTTCACTGAATAATTTTACTACATTATTAACGTTATATTATATTATAATTTTATTGTTAACTGAACAATTAGTATAATTTTTAAATTAATACTTAAGTCTAAGCAGTTAAATTTAAATAGAATAATTAAATTTATTTCTAAATCAAATAATTTTTTGCATTATTTACTTTATATAGTATTATAATTATTTTGTTTAATGAATAATTAGTATAATTTTGATTATATAGTGATGTAGTGGTAATCGTGATTACAACGGATTGATTAACTATCATTTCTTAAATATTTTTAATTTTTTTAGACTAAATTCTTATCCTTTCACCGCTAATATATAATATTTTTGTTTTTATTTTCTCATAATATATAATATTCTTATTTTTATTTTCTCTTGTCATCTTTACTTTCAAATTTAAATTTATTCCACTCTTCTCTCTTTTCTTCCCCTTTTCGTTTATGATCAACAAATTACTTACCCTTTTTCTTTAACGCTATCTCTTTCCCCAACCTCTTTTTTTTTACTTTCCAAATCGACGTGTCAGCAGTATGACTGACTTACAGAGAGCATCTTTGAGTTTACTTCCTTTCTTACGTGGGCTTTTTGATTATATGTCACTTGTGTGTATATGTTTGTGTATGTGTGTATTCGCCTAACTGATGTAATGATGCATTTTTTATTTAATTTTTAATTTTTAAGGAAGCGATCTTTATTTTTATTTTTGTTTTTTTTTGGGGGGGGGATCTTTATTTGTGAATATCATTGGTGTGAAAACTTCTGTACAATAAAGACGGAAGCTGATGAGTGTTCGCCAGAATTAGGCCTAAATTTCCGCCTAAATGTAGAATAACTTGTCTGTCTTTATATACATACATACATACACACACACACACACACACACACACACACACATATATATATATATATATATATATATATATATATATATATATATAAAATAAATTTTGAAGTTCAATACCGTTGAATAATCATTTCAACATGAAATCCCTAACAAAGATTTCACACATCTCATCGGCAACTATCAATATTCAAAATGAAATAAAAAATGAAATAAAAAAAATTAGATTTTACCGGCAGAAATTCAAAAGTTTAAGTCACAAAAAAACTAGATAGATATATATACCATTTTAACTACTCTAGTCACACTGAATGGCTTTTTACATAGGGTCGTTTGGTCTCTGTGCGTTGTACCTAGTTAATTTGACCCATGCTTTATATTGATTGTATTGTTTATGATTAGTCTAATATTGTTAGGTTTACTCAATAACTGTTGATCGTTTTCTCCCACTTGTAAACTGAAGAACATCCATTAGCTTGTCCATACAGCCTGTCTAATCGCAGGATGGTATTGAAATCAGATTTTTCATTTTCAAACGATTGTCATACCATGAATCAAGACCCCGAGCTGACATATAATTTTTAAGGATTATGATTTTTGAGTTTTTCTTCTCTAAGATCCATGCCCTTCAAGACAATGTAGCTGCTATGTGCCCTTCATCCGGAGAAGGATGCACTCATAACTTTTACAAGGATATTAGACCTTAGTGTTTATTTAGAATTGCACTTGATACACCAAATACAATCATCGCTTCAGTAACCATTAATATAGAATCACATCCGTCTTTGCGTATCTGCTGAAGCGCAATTTAAGTAAAAATGGTCCATAAACAAAGTTACTAATGTAATACATTCGATTTATACAGAAATTTTAACGTCTGTGTCCCTGGTGTAAAAAAAATGGTAAAATTTATTTATGGAATGATTCGTATGTAACTAATACAAATTATCCGATATTTCAGATTCCTTTTAGATAAATATTCGATAGAAAAAGTTAAATTTCAGTACATGCACATGTATCAATACTTAATCAGTATCTATCTTTCTTTACAATGATATCGTGTTGAATATACAGATTCTCGTCCGATGGCCAAAGTTATGGAGAATTGATTCTGGTCAGTACTTTGATGGAAGTCATTTTATGAATAATGCGCTGCAGTAAATTTAAATTGAGTTGATGTAAAACCATCTAATAGAAGAATATAATGATTTCAACCTCCGTTGCCTATAGTCCAAAGTAATTAGCTACATAGTAATACACCGATATTTTATAAGTAGTCAGTCAAATAAAAGGAACAATCTCAAATATATATATTTAAAAAATGCCTGGAGGGTATAAATTCAAGGTTTACTACATGATACTGATAGACCTACCTTCTTTGAAACACTAGATTTTTCTAACCTAGAGTTTGGTTATTGCTCACTCTTCTAGTTTACGTAAAGTTCTCACAAAGGAATAGGCTGTTAAAGTCATGAAAATGTCAAACCAAAGATGTCCAGGCCAGAACGTAACCACTGTCGAAAAATCGCAATGCTCAGCAGCTTTTCTGATCGCATGATTGCCCAGCAGCTATAACAGGATAACTCCAGAAAGCTGTCAAGATTGTTACATTCGACAACCACTAAAAGCCGATCTATTTGACGAGAAATACCCTCTTTTATTACACAATTTCTCGAATGTAGAGATAGTAAACAGATCCTACCTAAAATAAATAACAGTCTGAATAACATATTTTAAAGGTATATTCTTTAAACGTATGAGTAATTATTCTAGAATTATTATAACTCTATTTATAAAAGTAAACGAAAACACGAGCCCTATTTACTTACTTCGATTATATTTCCTAGAAAAAATCCAACTTCGTTAGTAAAGATAGGGAACGAAATATCAAATTACGCAACTGTTCGTCGACTACTTTCCCTGAGTGTATACTTTGGCAAAGATCCATACTTATTCGTCTATTTAATGATATATTACTTTCGAAAGAGTCTTCAACAAATAGGAGTACATGTAGCACTATTGGCACCCAGTGTTAAAGTGCTCTCGTGTCTTGCGTTTATGAACTAACATTTTCCCCACTCATCCTCTTCATTGGCAGCAAATACCAACATCTTGACATCCATAAACGGCGAATATAAGGCAATTTCGATAACAATAATTTTTCTTCTCAATTTGATAATTGTTTTCTCAACTGGTAGAAGAGATGGCGTTCAGTTCTGTGCTGAGGAAAATGATCTTTGCCAGGAATATATGAGAGAGATACAGATGCATTTCTTAACATTTCATTAAATATATTATCACAAATAATTATGCTAATCGAAAAAAATCTAAAGTTTTAATCAAAGTTTTGTTATGAAAAGTTTTACAACTGTTTCTTTAATCAATGAATCAGACGTAAATCATAAAATGACGTCATTTATAACTTGATGCATATAAAATATATTTGATGTGCGTCAAACGAAAAACTATTTTTGTCAATAAAGAAATTCGGAGAAAACTTAAAAACTTACTTTAGTGAAGAAGCGTTACAAAAATTGGTATATATATATATATATATATATATATATATATATATATAACATTAACATTAATCTACTTAACACAAATGATAACGATATTCTTATTTCTTAAGACTGCGATGATTTTGGAAGAAATCTTTCGCTATCTGGAATTCCGTTTTACGACAAGCAAGTAAAAACATTATTGTACTGTTAAGTATTAATTTATATTATCAAAAAATCCAGCTACGTTTTTCTTAGTTAATATACAAATGTTTCAAACAATAGAAATTAATAGAAATATATACATGCATTATTTTAATATTGTGGCATTCTTTATTTTTCTGGTTATTTTAGATTTCTAACAAGAAATTCTAAAAGATCTATGAAAAGCTACTATTACTTCTTTGAATTGTAGCCGACATTAGACCGCCTAAAATAACGACCGACTTTTGATAATAATCTCAAGTTGAATAACACAAATTGCTTAAATGTAAAAATAAAATAATAGTTATAACTCATGCTTCTGTTGGCGACTTCAAAGCATTATAAGGAATAATTGACAAAATGAGTCGTGAGGAAATGTAATCGATTTTTATCTTTCGACGTTGGATTTTATGAGCACTAAGAAATCTCATTTTAAAAAATTAAAACGTCACGCACATACTGTAACATATGAAAATTTTAGTATATATATATATATATATATATATATATATATATATATATATAGATGTAAATTCTAGTTTGTTTATGTATAGGTGTATATGAGCGAACCAGGCTTGTATGTGGATGACTAATATATTATATTCTCATTACGATTGAGTTCTCTAGAGAAGAAAATTTTCAAAACAGTTTCCACTTCTACAATATATGTGTTACTCTCCAGAAATGAACTGAGTTCATTCGGTGACTGGCGTGTGTATTTACTGTTTATATACAACACTTTAAAATTTCCTATTTCTAATTCCATGCGCCTATCGTTTAGGAGGTAGCGACTCCGACTAACACCAAATCGGTCGAGTTTCGATTCCGGCCAGAAGCAAATGGATGTGTCTTAGCACATTGGTGAGCTGTGATACAGCAAAATAGGCTTGTATGTAGATGACAAATATCTATATATATAGATTCTATAAAGTTAACAAGACTATATTTTTTTATTTATTTTTATATATATATATATATATATATATATATATATATATATATATATATATATATATATATATATATATATATATATATATTGAGCGCTTTCATATAAGTACAGCGCATATATAATATATAAATAATATAATATATATAACAAACTGTATATATATATATACATATATATATATATATATATATATATATATATTGTGTGTATTTTGGCAGCATTTTTTCATTAATGCAGGTTTCATAGTTGATGAACAAATACATTATTTTCTTAAAAAGCTTAACATGGAAAAAACAACACATGATACTAACCCAACCAATCCTAAACATATCACTCTCTTATACCGTAGCCAGATGCACTCCAACTACCAACTAGATGAAAACATCCTTAAAAAACTCATAAATACTAATATTTCTCCGACAGACTCTAACAAAAGAATTAAGTTCATTATATATTACACTAAATCCACTACATCTAATTCATTTGTCCGCAACGAATCTTCCCCCACCGTTAGTGATTTGCAAAAAACCAATTTAGTATATAAATTCATATATCCATTTAGAGAATGTATCTCTAACAATCTCAATAATATCTACATCGGCCACACCACAAATTCGCTCTCACGGCGTCTGACGTTGCACTTAAATAAAAATTCAAATATATTCCGTCATTTAGAACAACACGGTTATCAACGCACACTTCTGAGAAAAACGTTTGTTGATAACACGTACATACTCAAACAAGAAAATAATAAGCAGAAACTAAAAATCCTCGAAGCACTCTACATTAAACAATTTAAACCTGGTTTGAATACAATCAATTTCGATATTTCCAATAACGTACTCAAATGTCTGTAATCAGACCAGGGACCATAACACCACTATTTTGTCACTGTCTTCGGCCATCCGCCACGGTAGGGATGGACTTATATTTTCAATTCAATTATCTTTATTGTTAATAGCTTAAATGTTCTATGTTTACTGTGTGTTAATATTTACTCTTTGATAATGGCTTATGTGAGCCGAAAGCTTAGACCCGATAAAAAATTCAACAAATACTGTGATTTTTTGTTGTCTTACAACGACATCACCATCAAGTATATCAGACGGTATGAACGGATCCTACACAAAATTAATAGACAAAACTTGTCTATATTATTCAATGAAACCTGCATTAATATATATATATATATATATATATATATATATATATATATATATATACTGATGATCCACGTATACTGTCTTAATATGTATAGGAAAGAATATTAATAAAAAAAGTTTTGAATTTAAAAATGTATTTTTTTGGACAGTATTTGTTTATTTTTATTATTGTATTTTATAGTTCAGACCGTCCTCAAATTTAAAAATCACTCGTTTCTGATGAAGGACCGAGGGCGGTCTGAAATATAAAATACAATAATAAAAATAAACAAATACTGTCCAAAAAAAGTACATTTTTAAATTCAAAACTTTTTTTTAATAATATTCTTTTCTATATATATATATATATATATATATATATATATATATATATATATAAACATACAGGTTTCACACACACACACACACACATATATATATGTGTGGAGATGTTTTTACGTTTAATTCAGTCAGTTAAAGTGCCATACGTGATACACGCTTGGGCGATCATGTCTCTTTCGAGACATGACTGACTGGGCAGGAGATTATCCCGCAGTAGTTTGCCATTGCTTTCTGCGGTAGACTGGTTGCCGACCAAGGCTATAAAACCCAATCTGTCCTGCTATTTAACCCATAACTGGAAGGAAGAGACGGATTAATACCTTTCCCAAGGGTATTTGCGCGTAAGTGAATACAATGGATTCAACTGGAATTAGAACTCGGCTCCCCGGTTTCTCGTTCCGAGCCGATATCCACGTTTAATTCATCTTTCTTAAATGATGTAAAACCAGAAAATTGTTTTAGAATTATATGGAGTACTCATTTTCCTGATACATATACTAATCATTAACCAATAGCTAGGGAGACTGATGTTAATTTGTATTTTTCTTAATCAGTGCTGAAGTTTCTCTTAAATTTCGACTGGCATAATATGGCCCTTCTAAGTGAACGGTAAACTTGAGCCAGACAAATTTCAGACATTTACGACTCATCCGCCAAATCTTTTTCGATAGAGCAATAGAAATAAAATGTAGTAAGCATGCTGGTTTTTAAAAGTCAAAGCCGGTTGCAAGACCATTCATAACAAATTTCGTAAAAAGAATTGTGGTGAACCCTCGGACCCATCCAACTATCGCCCTATCAGTCTTCTACCGATATTCGGGAAAGTATTCGAGGCTATAATCAATGCTGAAATAGTTCACCATCTCACCGCCCACATACTATTCTCCGAAAGGCAATATGGATTCCGCTTTGCCAGGTCCACGGCAGACCTGCTAACAACCGTAACGGAGTACATGCTACAGGCCCTTGATGAGTCTGACGAGGCTTGCGCGGTTGCTTTGGACATCTCCAAAGCTTTCTACAGTGTTTGGCACTCTGGCCTCCTATGCAAACTAAGCGGTTATGGTATTACCGGTCGCCTGCTTGACCTAATCCAATCTTTCTTAAATAACCGCAAAATGAAGGTCGTTCTGAATGGGCGTGCCTCTTGGTCCGACAACACGAATGCTGGTGTCCCACAGGGCTCCATCCTGGGCCCAACGCTCTTCCTTATTTTCACAAACGACCTCCTAGATGAGATCAAGTCCCAAGTAGGCATCTACGCAGATGATACTACAATATACTCCCGCTCCAGTAAGAAACCTGTCGTGGCGAACAGACATAATCTCGCTGCTGACCTTGAGCGGGATCTACACTCTGTGGTGAACTGGGGCAAGAACTGGCTTGTCCACTTCAATTCATCTAAGACAAAGCTGTTGTCTGTCAACCAATAGAGGCATCCTCTCCTGCCTCCCATAAGCGTGGACCAAGTGATTCTCCCTGAGAGTAATACATTACGCCTCCACGGACTTACCCTGTCCTCAGACCTCAAATGGAAGGACTATATTGAATCCATAACAAAATCTCCTGCTAAGAAGGTTGGATCACTCTGTCGATCCAGGATGTTTTTTCCACCTGAATCCATCCTGCATATATACAAGCCAACCATCCGTCCATGCATGGAGTACTGCTGCCATTTATGGTCAGGTGCCCCTGCCGTTCTCCTCAGTGTTCTTGACAAGCTCCAAAGGAGAGTCTGTAATGTGATAGGTACTGATCTGGCGACTCGACTGCAGCCACTTCCCCATCGTCGAAATGTGGCCTCCCTCTGTCTCTTCTATAAATACTTTCATGGCTTCTGCTCGGATGAGCTTAAGTCACTGATGCCTCCTCAACAGGTGTTTTCGCGTGCAACCAGACTGGCAACTGGGTCCCACCCATTCACTGTCAGGTTAGCCAAATGCAGACGACAATTCTACTCCTGCAGCTTCTTCTCTCGCACTTCCCGCCTGTCGAACTCGCCCCCGTATTCTTGCTTTCCTAACGGCTACAACCTCCAGAAATTTAAATGCAAAGTCAATACTCATCTACTAACCACTGGCCTCTAGCTCTCTCCCCACCCCTGTATAAGCTTCCCTTTCTCTCCACATATGTATCTGTCATCGCACCTGCCTTCTATTGTTCCTTTGTAACAAGTTTTTACTCCTCACTCTTTTCTAATTAATCTTTTTACATTTATGTAACACCCTGCACATCAGTGGCGTTTCCGCCTTGCTCGGGGTGAAATGATTAAAAAAAAATTCCAGTGAGAATCGTATATGCTTAACGTGTGGAATCCATAGCATATATATGTGTATGTGTGTGTGTACCTTTAGCGGGTACTGGTTTAGCTTTGAATATAAGATATTTAAAAAAAAATTAATTGCCATATATTATCCATATTCTGGTGTTATAAAGATAATTTTATTTCTAGAGAAACGAGTCGATAGTTGATTATTGTTAATCGACTGAATGCTGGATTTTACGTGAACTTTATTGTTACAAAAATGAGGTTTTAACAATCGCAACTAAGATTTAATTCATTCATTTTTTATTGTTTAATAATCTACATTCGGGGGAAAGTATTAATCCTCCGTTCTCCCACCAACTATGGATTAAATAGAAGGGCAGATTATGTTCTAGAATTTTTGTTGGCAACCAGTCTACCGCAGAACGTAATGGCAACCTACTGCGTAAAATATTTTGACAAGTCACTTATGTCTCGAAAGAGACATGATCGCCTAAGCGTGTATCACGTATGGCACTTAACTGACTGAATGAATCTACATTTAAGGAAAACATCGTTTTTATTTTCAGTTTGGATCATAGATTTCCTTTGTCTAAGAGTATATAACCCATTTTACACTGTTATCTACGCTATAAAATGGGGAGGACGAATTTCTAGTGTTTCCCATGAGTATCTCGGCGAAAGTTAACGCGACAGCTGAAGCAAGAAGTTTCTACTCGACTGATTATTTTTCTCTTTCACGTCTACAGCTTTTGCACAACAGATATATAGAATAGGTGGAATAGAGACGGCATATATTTCGGTTATCATGACTGACAAAATATTTAGCAAAACCAGTGTACCTATTGTACATGTTATTTGTGGGCCGAGCTCATACAAAAGTCTATTCACCGGTCACGCGCCTCTTAACTGCAAACAGTTCATCAAAGTACTCATATCAGAGCAGTCAATATGTTCAGTATATGTTTTGACTATTCTTGTCTAAGGTATAATATTGAGTTACTATTGAAGCGATACAGACGTCACTAAATACGTCACAATAGAATATTGCAGAGGCCCCAAAAATAAATTCGTGTGGAAGACAACGCCTGGAGCCGGAAAAAATTCTCTACTGAAATAAAGGCTATATTTTCCTGTCCATACACAGATATATTTGCAAAGTATATTCAAGAAAGAATCGAGTAATACTAATAATATGACAATGAAATCATTTAAATTATTTTCCTTTTTATTGACATATATTTTCCTATAACTGGGAGCAGTTTATTTGTTTGTTTGTTTTTCTCTACGTTGGAGGGCTGAAAATATTTGATAAACACACGGTTGTATTAATGTATTACTTTTATAAATTAGAAATATTTTAGTACCCCTTCGTATATATATATATATATATATATATATATTTATATTGATAACGCTCTACGTCGTATCGAGCACACTTTAAAAAAGTAAATGCAAACAGCAGGTAAAATAAGCTACGAGTTCCACAACTTTGTTACAATATTATATATATATATATCCACAGAGGGGGCTTTTTCACAGCTCTTCTGTGCGTCTAGATTAACAGTTTTGTCGCAAACCGGGACTGAAATCCGACTGATTTGGGAATAGACGGATATTTACCAACCATGCCATAGGCGCGAAGTCGGAGAAAGGCCGAGTTCATAGAGTCAAATGTATTTTACAATAAGTAAACAAGGCCTACAGCGAGAGTGTTCTATCTGATAACAGCTTGGGCACATCATGTGATGTAATGGTTAACAAGCTTGTTTACTAGAACTTATTAGTCGTGAGTTCAATCTTCAGTGAGTAGCTCATATTTTTCGGCTTGTGCCACTTCTAAGCAGCGTGTAGAAAGTTATTTTAACATGTCAGTTAATTGATAAATTTGATCTAATAATTGCTAAATCATAAAAAAAACATGTACGACTTTGCGTCTTACAGATATATCTTACTGGCCAGTGATTCCCGATATTAAAAATCAATGTAAGAAAGGAATATATATATATATATATGTCAAAAAATGAACAATACACAATCAATGAATTGTACCATAGTCCCTAGTCATGTGTGCGTGTTAAAATAAAAAGACTCCCTTCTATGGAGTTCTAGCAGACATAGGCGTGCGATAATTCCCTCCCCCATTCACTTTCGTCAAGCGTAAGTGTAAAAAAGTTTTTCTCTCCTTCGATCGGTGTTCTGTTTAACACACACACACACGCACACACACACATATATATATGCACACATATGTGTGTAAACACACACACACACACACACACACACACACACACACACATATATATACATATATATATACACATATTAACAATCCTCTTGTCTTTATATATATTACTATGCGCATGTACTTTGAACACTGTGGGTTCTTGGTCTCCAATCACACCATGTTCGATTTGATGTCACTCTGAAGAGGGGATCCCAGCGTGCAGTACCTTTGGAAAATATCTGAAAACCATTCCAGGGTTTCACCTGCACCTTTAATCGAAATTAGGAAGATGGAAATAATCGTATGCCGTAAACTTATAAGTAATCATAACCAAGTTTTTGCTCAAGTCTGATAATTTATATTATACACTATCTATGAAACTGGAAGTAATGTCTGATCAGTATTGCATCAGCATAAATCACAGATGCATTCACTGTGTGTTAAAAAAATTGCATTTCAAATTTAGATTAAACTTAGCGTATTTATTATTCTCATATCACTGCAAGCCAGGCATTCTACTCTCACTGTTTTGCATGGGGTTACATAGGAGGAAAGTTATGAGAAAGAGTGACAGTTTATATGGATTGTCAGGTAGTGGGTAAGAAAAGGATGAAAATATTGATGAGAGTTCATTGGACGGAGAAATAAGCATGTGAAAGTGGATGCAGTTTAGTGAGATAAGTGAGGACTATTTTCTTTACAATTAAATTCCTGGAGATTATAGTAGTCGGGAAAGCAAGCAAATGGAAGGGAATTCCACAGCTGGCAAGTGCGAAAAATTAAACTGATGGTGTAGAATTTGCGTTTACAAAATATTGGTTTCCCAGTAAATGGCTGGGACCTAGTTGCCAATCTTGTGGCTCGAGTAAATTTATATATATTGAGCACCAGTGAGCTAAGTTCATCGGGGCAGAAGCCGTGGAATTAATTGTAGAAGAGACACAAGGAAGCCACATTGCGCCGATAAGAAAGTGACTGTATCCGTCGGAATCTATACAATTAATATATATTATACATTTTATTATTTACGATTATCTCAATCATGTAGCTATAAATACCACTTCCTTTCATATTTTAATTTGAAATTAAATAAAAATCCTCATACGTTGGTTTTGCAATACAAATCCATTTCTTTGACATTATAATTAGATATATACAATTATTTTTCTGTTTCAATTAAGCTTACCAGGAAACGTTTAAATAGGCGAGGAACTAAGTGGAGTTGTTTTATCTTTTAATAGTTTTTGATTTCTAATTGTAAGTTATTTTCAGTTCAAGGAACTTCTTGTTCGCCTCTTTTCACGGTTGGTTTCTTGACGAAATCAATGACTATTCGAACTAAAATTAAGCTCTCATTGCTCTGAAACAAATATATACGTTTGATTACCATTCAATAATCAGGAAATTCATTTCAGCTACCCTCCAATTTACGGTAAACTAAAATAAAGAAAATTGGCTTGCTGTGACATTTCCTGGCCAATCGGTTTCTGTTCATTTTATGCACAATGTAAATAAATTCTGTTCATTTTATTTTTGATATATTTTTCTTAATTTAAATATTTTAAATATTTCTTCCTGTAAATTTTCGTTTTAACTCCCGACGGCTTTCCCCCTTCAAATTTATCCAAAATAGCATTAGTTCTGTGCAAATGTATATGCTGAACTAAAATCAACAATTAGTTATTGCAGAAACCTAGCTTATTTGAAATTCCATAAAAAACGAACTATAATACGCACTATTTCTCTCCCGTAACTCTCACGAAGTCATGTAATTAACTGCAGAATGACGTACTGCGTAGACAACAGATTTCGGTCGATTTACTTCCTTTAATGAAACTTCCGGCTATTTACGTCCTATAATGAAAGTAATAAGCGTAGAAATACAATAGTCTGTTACTTTCATTACAGGAAGTAAATCGCGGAAGTTTCAGTAAAGGAAGAAAATCGACCGAAATGTGTGGTCCTAAGCAGAAAGTTAATTACATGACTGCATTAGAGTTACGGGAGACAAAATGTAGTTCGATTTTTTATTGTTGTTCAGATCAAAAAGGTAGGTTTCTTCAATAACTAATTGTTGATTTGAGTTTAGCATATATATTTGCACAGAAATAATGCTAATTTTGATAAATTTGAAGTGGGAAAAGGCTTCGGGACCTAAAACAAAAATTTACTGTTCTGCCTTGAGTTTTCGTTCGTGTTTGCTTTTTGACACCTCACAGAGAAATCGGAAAAAATGCAAGCGCAAACATTGGATCTAATAAAGACACTAATTCTATCGCATTTAAATGGATTATTGTTGGCTGGAAAGATTAGTAGGGAGGTAAAGTAAATAAAATGAAATATAAAAAAAATAATAAAAGAGTTTGATGTTAATTCAAGACGTATATGATGATTTTCTAATCGCATTTTAGATGTGGCACAGCGCCGAAAGTATGGAGTACCTAATGAGGATCGTACTCACTACTCAGTTGTAATGATTCTAGCGAAACAAGCTTGCTAATCATTTTACCACGTTGAGGGGGCCGATTTAATATATATATATATATATATATATATATATATATATATATGCCTCAAAGGTTTAGGGTCATATGATGCTTTAAAATATTCCTATGCTTTCACATATGGTTTCAAACGTTATGATCATGTTATGATTCATTCAATGATTATTAAATGGAAAAAGTGATTATTTTATAAAAGAAGCAGATAAAAATTAGAGAGTCACAAATCTGCAAAACTTAACATCGAACTTAGCTATCAGTTCTAACAAATTATTTACTCCACCTACCTCTGAAATATATGTTGTGCGCCATGCCTAACACAAAGAAATGCAATGAATAAAGGGACAATTACCACTGCTTTATTAATGATTACATTTTTCTGACGCCATTCCCGCTGCGTTCATCTTTAATGCTATCTGAACACCTGCCCACATCTGGTAAAAATTGTATGATCAATGATTCAATTATACTAATCAAATCACAATTTTGATTCACAAAGCTACTAAACATTTAAACAACATTGATAGGATATATCTAGTTTTAATCATCCGATCCCAAGCAAGGAATTTTACTGCCACTGTTGCGCAGAGGGTCACAGAGGTGACAGTGATGAGAAAGAGGGGTTAGTTATAGGAAATGTCAGGAAGAAGGTAATAGACGGATGAGGATAACGAGGATGTAGGTGTAGTAGATGGGAAAAGAGCTTGTGAGAGTGCTAAGGTGGGGGTATAAGCGATTGTCTATGGGAGTTAATTGATAGCAGCTTCGTTTTGGAAGCATTAAAATTTACGAACCATTTCTTTCCACAGTTCATCACGGATTAGACTTCCTTCTCAAGCTCGGCAGCGAGGTTCGCTTTGTAAACCAAAGCAGATTTTTTATCAAGCAGAGAGTAAACGGTGGTGCCGTCGGCGTACATGCCTACTTGGGATCTTTGAAAACTTGTTCCGGATTTCTTTCGTAATATTCAATTTTTGCATTTTTAAAAAGGAATTGGTCTTAATGTTTTTTTTGAAAAATGTTAATTACTCATCGGCGCTAAAGTTTAATATGATCACTAAAGTTAAATAGCGCCGAAACTGATAATTATCTGAATGGATGATCGCATGGGAATTTATGTTCTTTCCGCTTGGATGGGATTAATGCTTAATGACTCAGATTTGTTAATTAGAGAACTGAGTTGGAATTCTAGTTGGATTCATTATATCTCCTTACGGACGAACTTGGGAAATACTAAACATATGGTTAGTATTCATCCTAGACCCAAATTTCTTAAGCAAAAAACAAAATTCAAGGAAATGTATTTGCTGTTTCAGTACCTTTGATGGGGCTATTTATACATATATATAGAATGCTCTCATTACAATTGAGTTCTCAAGAGATGAAAATTTGAAAAAAGCAGTTACTACTTCAGCGATTTTTTCAATACTCTTCAGAAATGAAGAGTGTTATTTCGGTGACTGGCGTGTTTATAAACTTGCTTCTCTGATTTCAAGTGCCTATAGCTTAGGGGTTAGTGAGTTCCATTGACACCAAATCGGTCAAGTTTCGATCCCGTCCAGAAGCAAGTGGATGTCTAACCACACTTAATGAGCTGTGATACAACGAAACAGACTTATATGTGAATGACGAATATATATATATATATATATATGTGTGTGTGTGTGTGTGTGTGTGAGACTATCATGCTTTTCACATAATGGTAAGATATGCATAAGGTATTGATCCAATTAATATCGCATCATTACGTAGAAGTTGCACACATTTTATATATATATATATATATATATATATGTGTGTGTGTGAGAGAGAGAGAGAGAGAGAGAGATGTTTTTTATTATGTACCTCACTGGACAGAATCTGAGATATTGAGCAATTTTTATTTAGAATTTCTCACAGCTTATTTTGAAACGCAATATTTCACCGGACGATTTTCAACACAAATTTTACAGCTATTTAATCTCTGGAAGAGTCTTCTCATTTAACATGTCCTGACTACTAAGTAGGTCCATTAAGAGATAATCCTCTGAGATTAATATAGGCCTCCTCCAAGATTAATCTATCTGTTCTAAATACTCTCTGCTATGTATTAATCAATTTGTCATGGAACATTCTCTGATGTTTAATAAATATACATGCAGAGGATTCTACGGGGCACCTCCAAAAATATATATAATGAAGATTTGGCAAGTTATCTATCTCCAAATCTACAGCGTAAAGGGAGAAGTATTGCCGTAAAACATTAATACGTCCAAAATAAACCTGTGGGCGTTATATCATCACCGTGAAGAACATGAATTTCTCCAGTTGTGGTTAAAGTTGTTTAATGCCAATGAGGATCTTTGACATGGACGTCTACTGTGATTCAAGGACGCTCCAAACCTCAAGTGTACTAGTATACACGATCCATCATAGAACATTTGAAAAATGTGACATTCCGCTTGACAAATCAATATAATCCCGATGTCATGTTATTTAAAAGTCCCAAATCATAATAAAACCGGAGTATTGCTGCGGTATCTGGGTTGAAAAAGTCCAGTCCTCACTTTTTCTCGTTGTTGAATTTCAAAACGTTTATGCATCATTGTGGGTTAAGAATAACATTCCAACATACAACCTTTCCTCCATAGACTAAGCATGGCGCGCATCTCTCCATTTCATCGTGACTTACATGCAAACTATTCAGAGGAGCTGAATTCCTTTAGAAAGTTAGTCCTTCCATACTGCGTACATAGGTCCAACTCATTCACCTTCGATTCGTAAAGACGAAGTTTTACTCAATCTGGTCCTTACACGGAACGCTTACTTTGTAGAACAAACTTCAGAATGAAAGTCTTTTTACCATTACGATGTTAGCCATTTTAAATCTATAGGTAGTCGGTATCTAACATATCTCAAAAACACACATTCCTTACTCTTGTTGATTCTGAAACGCATATCCTGTTAACGATTGTATTAAACAAAAGTATCTTCAAAATATTTATTTGATCAGATTCTTGATAGTGGCTCATACACAGAATATTATAGTACAGCAAAAAATGAAACTGTATTATTTCTCTATTATATATATATATCTATATCTAATTCTATATATATATATATATATATATATATATATATATATATATATATGAAATAAAAGAAGGTAGAATCTTCTGTACAATAAAGACGGAAGTTGAGAATGGTTCGCCTGAAATAGGTCCGATGTACCATGAAATAACGTGTCTGCCTTAATGTTTCTTATATTTGCTCTACATGTATTTATATACATATATATTTAGAGCTCACTTCGAGAGTTATCCTACCACCGTATGTACAGGATATTCCTTTGAATTATTCTATATCTACACCGCATGTTTATATATATATATATATATATATATATATATATATATATATATATATATATATAAGCTTTGAGATTTAATGTCAAATAAACGTAAATGAGCGATTAAAGTTTATTGCTTTACTCGCCCTCATTCGATTAAAAATCTCGCAATGAAAGGTGTCACTTTAAATATATATAAAGGAAATCTTATTCATTTTACAACCCAAAAGTATGTCATTGAAGATTCACAAGTTACTTAGAATGACCTACAATGATATATTTGAACACTGTCCTGCTTTTATCGTCCCGGTCAGTGTAAATATTCGTTTAATTAACGATCCAGGGTGGAGCCAAAAGATCTGTCGCCCAGATCAAAGACGCACAAAGATTTTTAGAAACTCATTTGGAAAATTATCATTCTTGACTCAACACGAACCGAAAAACAAATTATAAAGTAAGAAAAATCAACTCAAATCAGTATATCATGATATTAAAAGAGCTTAAACTGAATAAAAACAATTTTTTATTATCGAAATGATTATGCTATTATTAAGAGAAAAGATCAAATTTTAGGGTATTTTTCTTTAATGTTAAATACTTTTTAACACGTTAGCAATTTTAATTAAAATTTATTTTTTATTTTTCGTCAGCGATTCTCGCTATGTTTACGTAAGGCGACTATTACGTAAATGGAGTCGGTCGAGTAAAATAATTTTAGAGTGAGTAAATTTTCTATCGCTTTCGACCGCCAGTCGAATGATTTCTTTTTCAAATCTCAAAGGTTGTATATATATATATATATATATATATATATATATATATATATGAAATATCGTATTTTGATTTCTTCCGGTTGTTCTATTACTTTTCTTCAATTCACTCTCAATTTATGCTTTCAAAATGTTTTTTTTTATTCTTTTGCAGCCAAGCATTTCCGGTATTTTGAATCAGCACGTATGTCAGAGATTATCATAATTTTCTCGAAACCTTTTGACGATTGAATGCAGACGACCCTCACATCTAATGTGATGTCATTTCCGGAAAGTTTTGTCAAGTTTAGTGCAATCATTTGAAGTATCTTCGGGTGGTTGATTTATAGAGTAAAGTCTCTGTTATTTAGAATGATACATAATATGAAGTCGAAGTAACATTTCAAGTAACTCGATTTTCTCGTATATTAGCAATAGGATACAAATACATTAACTACAGTAGGTGATATTCTGATATTTTTTAGAACAGTCCATTATATTCTCTACGAAAAGAAATACTGTTCGTATAATAATGTTAAATAAAATTCTTTTGGAAAAAAATAAATCTGATTCCATTGACTTCAGATATAAATTTGGCGACGTTTTTTTTTTCATTAATATTGATTTTCATTGCATGATAAAGATACTTTTCTAGATGACTTTGTTGCATACTTCAATATATATATATATATATATATATATATATATATATATATATATTAGTCATCCACATACAAGACTGTTTTGCTGTATCACTGCTCATCAGTGTGAATAGACACATTCACTTGCTTTTGGTAGGGATCGAACTGACCGATTTGGTGTCAATCGGAGTCGCTACTCTCTAAGCCATTGGCGCATGGAATAAAAAAGGGGCATTTTAATGTGTTCAGTATAAGCAGAGTATACACACGCCAGTTACTCAAAGAACTCAATTCATTTCTGATAGTCACGCATATATCGCAGAAGTGGAAACTGCTTTAAAAATTTTCTTCTCTAGAGAGCTCAATTGTAATGAAACCATATATATATATATATATATATATATATAACTAGGTGTCACAAAATTTTAAATGAGTTTGAGCAGCAAATAGAAATTCTACTGAATATCGTATACAAGTTTTCCATTAATCTAGTTGATATAGCAAACAACAATGTCGTATATGTATATGCCATTGGTTACCTAACCTGCATCAAAACGTGGTGCTTAGTTAGAATGTATCTAGCTGGTCAAACGATGGCTGTTACTGTGTATTGCTTCCTTAAGTTGAAAGTTACAATCTCGCTGGCCTTTGGCACGCGAGCCAAGCGTTGGCAAAATTTTTCTATATGGCTGGCTATTTACCGTTTTATTGCCAAACCCACATCTGTGAAATTCGTTTATTTCCAAGAATGATTTCTTGCCATTAGATAAATAATTCATTTAACTTTTTTCTCCAAAATCGAAAACCAAATTAATTTATAAGATTAAATCCCTTCACCTACCTCACGAAGACGAAGGTGATTATAAGATATAGGATTGCATATTTAATTCAATAGTTACAGAAAGTATGTTGGAATATAATTACAATATTATGCGTATATTTATAAATATGTCAGAAAGGGTGTTGGAATATTCTTGGACTGAGGATAAGATAAAACATGTAATTCGATATGAAAAGAAATACGTGGCTATATATATATATATATATATATATATATAGTCACCCTCAGAGAAATCTGTTTCGCAGTTCATCAGTACGGTTAGACTCCGATTGCTTTTAACGCAGGATTGAAACTCGACCGAATTGTCGTCAGTCTGCGATTCTATCGTTGAGCTATGGGCGCCCGTTAGATATATTAATATAAGTTAAGTAACAGATAGTAGGCTCTTATTTCTTTCTATCATCAAGGCACCTAAACCCAATTTTACTATAGCCGTAGAAGGAAAAGATGAAATAATCAAAGTATTTGCGAGTAAGTGAATTCAACTGGAATTCGAAAACGACCTTCATCACAACGAACATTCCTACGAATAAATATATATATATATATAAAACTTAGTGCATACACACATATATATATACACACATATGAGTGCATATATATATATATATACACACATAGCTATGAGTGCATGTACATATATGTATATATGCATCACTATGATGTAACTATATACATATATATACACATAACTATGAGTGCATATACATATATATATATATATATATATATATATATATATGTATGTATATAAATATATTTAGTGTATCGAGGCAGCAAGTAATTTTCTAAACTTATACTCTTAAATATAAGAGACAATGAAGGTATATTATGTTCAATCATGAACCGTTCTAAACGTCGTATTTTTGCTTTAATTTCAGTTGAAAATAAATACAAAAATTCTCCAACATTTGGATAATTATTTATTGATTTTCTTCTAAACTTTCGGCTCACATGAGCCATCTTCAGAGAGGTTGTTTATACTGAAATATTATAACAGCCACCATCTCCGACGATTTTATTTTGTGTTGACATAAATCTCCGCTTGGCAACGGCAATAGTTACCAAAAATAATACACGCAGGTCTTAAATTTGCGATGCGTTTTTTTTTTACGTCAAACCGCGTGATAGCGCAAAAAGACAACAAAACCATGTAGTCAAATGCAAGGTAATATATTATTTCCGGATTTAAAGTTGATTTTATTGAGGGTTGGTTGTTTAGATTTGATGTATATGGCCTCCAATATCTGCAGGTTACTCTTACTGTGTGTATAAGTAAGGATCACCGTATTGTTGACCAAAATCTGTCTGATATTAGCTACATGTTTATGTTTTTCAGAGAAATGTTGTTTAATAGTACTCTGATCAGAAAGATGACATATGAGCATACGGGAGAGCGTGGTTGTAGTAAAACCAATATATGTACTAGGTTTTTTATTAGTATCAGAGATGCAATCTCTGAATGGGCATGTAAATTGGTACACTACATTGTTTTTTTATAGAGAATTTAGCTTAGTGCTTGTTGGGTTATTATAGACTATGCGGACAATTGTTTTAAACTTTTTATAATATATAATGAGTTTAATTTGAATATTACTTTCCACGGGTTTAATATTTCTAAGTATTATGTTATTGTGAGATATTTCATCTGCATATATATATATATATATATATATAAATATATATACACACACACATATATATATATACATAACTATGAATGCATATATACATATATATATGCATAACTATGAATGCATATATATATACATAGATATATATACACAGATATACATAACTATGAATGCATATATATATATACATAACTAGGAGTGCATATATATATATATATATATATATACATATATACATAAATATATATATATACATAAATATGTGTGCATATATATAATTACATATATATATACATAACTATGAGCGCATACATATACATATATATACACATTAATATAAGTGCATATATATATATATATAAATATATACATATTTATATATACACATAACAATGAGTGTATATATATACAAATATATACATATATGTATATACACAGACAAATATGAGTTCATATACATACTCAAATATATCCATATATGTATATACACACAAATGTGAGTTCATATGCATACAGAGATATATATACATATATGTATATACACATATAAATATGAGTTCATATATCTACACAAATATATATATATATGTGTATACACACATTCATATATGCACAAATATATTCATACATGCACACATAATTACAACTGCTTATATATGTATATATATATACATAACTATGAGTGCATATATACATATATATACACATATATGAGTGTATATATATACTTATATATACATACACATAACCATGACTGCATATATATGCATATGCATATATATATATACATACATACATAACTATGAGTGCCTATATATATACATATCTCTGAGAGCATATCTACACATATATATATACATAAGATTATGAATGCATATATACATAATTATGAGTGCACACATATCCGTATACACACAACTATTAATGTCTACATACATACATATATATATATACATAAGTATGAGTGCGTATATATATATATATACTTATACACATAAGTGTGAATGCATATATACGTACATATATATATATACACATAACAATGAGTACATATTTATATATATATACACATATACCTATAACAATAATGCATATAAATAAATATATACACACATAACTATGAGTGCATATATATGTACATATATATACACACATGATTATGAGTGCCTATATATATTAATATATATATAGATATACACATAACTATATATATCTATACACCTAACTATGAATGCATATATATGCACATAATTATAAGTACATATATATATACACATAACTATGAATACATATATCCATATATATATATAACTATGAATGCATAGTTATATATATTTATATAGGAAACATTATATATAAACAGATGAACTAGCAAACTAAAGGTATATTGCTTATCTAAGAGAAGACAATGCGACGTGAGATACTTAAACTGTTCTGAGTTAATTAGAACAGAATTTCTTAATAACTATTGTAGAAATGCCATCAAGTGCACATATTTGAGAAGATATAATTAAGAAGATGATAGCAAAAACCATGGCTAGATGTATATGAGTATCATCCAATAAGAACTCAAAAAGAGAAAAAGGAAAAAAAAGAGTATAGAAATTTATTGTTGTTGCAAACAATATCAGAGAGCAGCCAAAACTCTCGCCTCTTTAAGGATACGTTTGCAGTTGTTGCAAAAACAAATAGGCTTCTGATATAGCGGCAGGACAAGGAAAGATTTTAACTTCACCTTGTATTTCTGAGAATGAATAGAAATATCGCTACCGAAAATCCGCAGATCTATTCATCCGTGCTTAGCGTGAATTAAGTAAGAAAACATCGTGGTTGCCTATCCCTCTTCAGCTCAAATGACAGCAGATTTCCTTAAAGTTGAATGCACGTCTTGGTCAAAAACACGAAACCGCTGCTTTCAACGGAGGATACCTCAGCCCTAATCGTTGACCTCAGCTTAAAAACTCACCGATATAAAGCAGCATACAAAATTATGAATTGTGCTTTGGTGGTTGAACCTGCTGAATACCTCGCTACCCTCCTCGACCTAACAATTCGGCAGGTAGCATTAGTAACAGTAAAATTCATTGCCCTATCCGATAATCTTCATAGTAACTATTCTTCGAAGAACACAATGATATCAAACAATCATTTATAAGAATCAGATTTCATAATTATGTAATTGATAAATGTATAAACTTATGAAAAACTTATAACATTCGTGAATGTATTAAAGCCGATAACATTAATAATAATCTGTTTTAAGTAGGTGCATCTAAGTTGCAAACATAATTAACCATCTATTGAAAGCATTATATAGCTTAATTCATTTTTTTCACGGTGAAGAACTAAGGAATATATGAAGGTTGTTTTTTCTCGTGACGAATTTTATCTACAAAGGTTTATACTGAGTATAAAATACATCATGATGTTATAGATTGTTGCGTTATGAAAAAGAAATGATTTTTGTGCATAAATATTTCTAAGAATAATGTCTGGGAGTGACATCCATTATTTCAATTTACTAGCAGGAATAGTAGGCTAAATTACCAACACGAAAATATTAAAACGAAGATCGAAATGAAGCGAAATCCAAGTTATTTACCCTGTAAAGATAATCAAGAGCTATATATTGATGTGACAACAAAACTCAGAGGATCAAACTCGTATCTGTGTCGTGCATACGACTACAGAAAAATAGAAACTGCTATTCAAAGTCGCCTGCTTTAGAGAACACTTTTGCGTATTATTGCGCAATGCACGGGAAGATATGGAAAATCGGATGGGTCCAGTATTAATCGCTATTTGAATATGATGAAAATCAGTAGATAAAGACGGTGTTGGTTAATTTTGTTTAGCGGCATATCAACTTATGGATTATTTAGTTATTTACATTATTTTCCTTGTTCATTACCAGAGGGTAAGCTGAGCACTCATATAATTACGAAGTCAGAAGATTATAGAAGAATATCTAATTTGAAAAATGCCAATAAAATTAAAAGGTCTAATGACGAAATTCAGACAACCATTAATTAACAAAATAATTAAAACAAAAATGATAGTCATACAAACCCGAAAATGAATAGTAATCTCAATAAAATTCAAACGTATTTTAGCTAGAATCTTAGTACAAAGCTGTTTTGAGGAATCGGCACCTCATGTACTAATGTTATTATTAGAAACTAGCAACATTTTTCGCATTTTAAATTTGAAACTTTGTAAACGGCATTTCAATTTAGCAAAGGAAACTTTCATAAATATTACTATAATTCCAAGCTAGACACTTTTTCTTCATTGAATTAGGAAAATAAATGTATCCACATTAATTAATGTAAATGCTTTCATCCACAACGCTGTAATTTTAGTACATTTCAAAATTATTCAGTTTCAACCTATTGTCAGAATGGAATAAAAATTTCTTACTTGTAAGAAATAACAGAGAAACTATCAGAATCATATTTCATACTAAGATATTTGTATTGGTAAAATGCTTTGTGAGGCAACACTAACATAATTTTTACCGTTCCTGTTTTCCACTTATCAGTACGGTTCCTTTAAACCGCATCATAATTGCTCCATTTCGACATGTAGAAAGTACGCTGGTTAATATTTTATTCTCGTCTTACTCAGTTGACATGTCGTTTTTTGCAAATACAGCATATGGAATATTCTAAGTCATAATTTTTAATAAATTGCTAAAACAAAACTCTTCATGGCATTTATTTCCCTGGTACATCATCATTGTCTGTATGACTTTGGTGTCATTTTTAATAAAATATCCGTAGCTATTTTTATATTATGGCGTACAGTAAGAATGCGTCACCGTGACAAACATTTCGGACTGAGGCTAACTTATTGTGTACCGATAGCATGTTGGATAAGAGAGGAGAAAATTAGTAAATAATATTAATTCTCAGTAATTTAGATTATGCAGGGGAATTTTTTTACGATAAGTCTAGGGGTTTTCAATAATTTAAATTAGATAATTAATTAATTTTGCTATTTGATATTTTTAATTTCCTGCATTTCGCTGTTATTTTAATTTGTCGACTGAAAAGTATAGTAGAGTCAGTTGGGCGCTGTTTGTTATAAAAAAAAGAACTATGACGAATTTTTAACACTCCCTAACGGCCCAACAAAATGTAAGAATAAATTTGTCCTGCCTGTCATATATATATATATATATATATATATATATATATATATATATATATATATATATATATATACGAGATAACCGATGTAAACAATAAAATTTACGGAAGCAGCTGTGTACATGCATAATTTGACAAATTAACATAGAAGGCAGACTAGATTCTACTGCACTCTGAATATTCACTGAACTGTTTCAAACAAACCTTGCTTTGATTCATCACTGAATAACTGCTATTAAAATTTAACAAAAGGTGTTAGATGTACAATGACTTCTGTAAGTCCATCACAAAGGAAAGTTGACACATCTTTTGTTCCGGTTAATTTCGCTTACAACCCTGCTGGCAAACCATCAAGATTCTATCATATTGATCAAAATCTTCACAGCATCCCAGAAACTTAATGAGTTGGAACTATTTGGGAACGACGTGTCGAAATAATAAATTTTTAGAAACGGTATTGATTATCGTTTCACATTTCTAGCAGTTTGAGAGAATCTCAATAGTAATTTACAAATTTTATTTTCAAGTGACTAGATTTTTTAAACTAAAACGTAGTATAAGATTGGCTGGCAAGTTTCATACTTTTACAGTTGAAATGTCTAGATATAACCGTATGCTAAAAGCCTTACATCTGTGAGCTTGTAAAAACTTCTGCGCCATCTAAAATACGCCACGGAAATAGTGGTAGTGATATGATGTTGACCATTTTTAAAAATCTTATCACCGACAGAACAGGGTACTAAGTGAAAGTTCAAATATTAGAGAATACAGAATAAACTAAGTACGTTAAGGTGCGTTGTTGTGCAGTGGGTATCGACTAGGAACATCAAATCGTGGAGACGAGTTCGAATTCCAGTTGAGATTCCTTGCATTCACTTACGCACAAATACTCTTTGGAAAGGTATTAATCCGTCTCTCCAGTTATGGGTTAAATATTAGAACAAACTGGATTCTATAGCCTTCATTGACAATCAGTCTACCGCAGAAAGTACAGGCAACCTACTACGGAATAATCTTCTGCCCAGTCAGTCGTGTCTCTTTCGAGACATGATCGCCCAAAGCGTGTATCACGTATGGCACTTAACTGACTGACATATGGAAGCAAAAGAATTATCTCAAGAGTATTCCTGTAAAAAATTCAAAATGTTAATTTCTTTTTTCATGTTAAACCTGTCGTGTAAGATGTAAAAAAGCAACACCATTGGAGACTAAGTCAGTTTTTTGCGTTCTGTTTAGTCCTTCCTTTTCGATCTTTTCCGCCATTATTATTAAATCAAACCTTAGTAATTTTTTAAAATTTTCTTTACTTAGAAGTAGACAGGCTATCCTATCAACAGGTTCATATTTATCTAAACAGGAGTAGAAGCTCATCCTTTTCTTAAGGAGGATTTTCCCGGTTCCATCTTCTCAAGCTTTAATACTGGTGCTGGCAAAATATTTGCTGTTTGTGTCAACATCTCTTCATAGTGATGGTAACAGGATGGTAGTTTAGAGGTTTTGGTTTCCTGATTTTTAGTCAAGTCTTAACACATGCGTATCGATTAAAAAGGCTGCTCTTATGAACACACAAGTAATATCGTGGTTCTTGTATTGACATGTTGCACATGGAGGGGTCTACCTGCAAGCACCTCAAGTAGGCGTCTTTGAGACCATCTATTATGTTACTGTCTGATACAGTTTTCTTTCTTCACATTTATATTTATCGACCAACTGGTACTAAAGCCATAAGTGTCTCGAAATAAAAATAACTCACCATTACTATAAGCAACAAAAGATACAAACACAACAAAGATCACCTACACCCCTCCAGTTTTTTTATTCAATATTCATAGTGTTCGTACAACCATTAAAATTTTGAATCCTTCTTCAAATATTCCCCAGATATTCTATCTGTGAAATCAATTTTAACGCCACGAATCCCTTTGCAAACAATTCATGCATGTGTCTCTGACTCTCTACTAAACACAGTGAGCTATTTAAATCTTTCTCCGTCGCTTCCCTTCTTATCATTTCTTGCGTGCTAGATAGAATTTTGTTCAGTGAGTTAAATATTTCATCAATTTAGGTGACTTAATTTCTCAGTTACTGACCATTCTGGCATCCAAACCATGAATTTCTAAATCATTCATGTCTCACGCAAGATGTGTACTTCCCTAAGCTTTTTCCAGTAACCTGAAGGACACACATTCTCTTCTCTTTAACTGTCACTGACTCGTGTCATGCTATCCAGGTCTGCCCACTTGACATTCCTTATCACGTGTTAGTGGCTGTAGAGTTATATCTCCGCTCCTCCACCATTCAAAGACTTGGTACTATCATAAAGATTTTGTTATCAATTTGCGGATTGGGACTAGTTCCGTGATTTCTGTCGTGATGTCCATTGGAATAAATATTAATATTCCTGTTCAAAAATGGGCCTCTGAGGTCTCCACTTGAGTAAAAGTCTTCATCATTTATTTATATGCAGAAAGGAAATTCCGAGTTAAATCCTATTCCTTTCCTTCGATCTCACTTGCATGCTCGACCGCTATTGCTCACAGGAATCACTTCTTCCAGCTGCACCGGAGTGACAACTCTGATTACGACAAACGTCTCTTTGTCTCCGATCGTAAACAGTACAAATATCGTAAATGAATCAAACTTATTGTTTCTTGATAGAAGGAATCAATGTACAGTTTCATGCAACCTCGGATCTAGAAATATGTGTCACATCTGCAAAAGAGTGCAGATGTGCCAACACTAAAACTTCAGTCTCTTCCTTATACATTCAATTCAAAGTCTTGCCGTCTACAAAAACAAGGTTTAATACATTGCTCGGAAATTCACTTCCAACTCAACACTCAACGCTTACCTGATTGCCCACCTAGAAGAGATGTTCCACTGAGTGATATGTGCATAATCCCGTTGCTAGTCTCAGACACTATTTTTTTTTCAAAATTAAACTCACGAATATGATGGTATCCCAGCCGTCGCGTTAAAGAAATGTGCCACCGACCTGGCTTCAGTGCTCTCTCATCTCTACAACTATTGCTTTGCTGCTTCCTACTTTTCAGCTGTAAGAACTCTGGAAAAAACTTTCAACAAGTCACTATCGATTTATTAATCTATTACCGATTTTTGGCGAATTATTCGAAGCTTTAATCAATGCTGAAATTGTTAATAAGCTCATCGCTCATAACATTCTGTCATACAACCAATATGGCTTCCGCTAATCAGGTATACGCCTAATGTGTTAACTTGACATGAATACCAAGCTCTTAATAATAACGGCGAAACTCAATCTGTGGCTCTTGATATCTCGTATGTGTTTGACAGGATGACCTCTTTTTGCAAACCCCAAGATTACGGTATTAGAAGACGGGTGTTTCTTTAATGTAATCGTTCTTATCAAATCATGAAATGAAGGTCGTTTTAAGGCTACGCTTTTAGTTCCTTTCACACAAATGAGGGTATTTCATAGGCCCTATCCTCGGTCCTACGCTGTTTATGATCTTAATTGATGATCTCCCTGATGGCATAATTTCCCAAGTAGTTATTTAGATAGATGACACTATCATTTAGCCAGGTATCAATAGAAAACCTGTCATAGATTACAGAATAAACCTAGCTGCTGCTCTTGAAAAGCCCCTCTAATCTGGGGCAAGAAACGCCTTGGAAATTTTTATGCCTCTCAAACAAAACACCACACATTTAACCACCTTTAAGAAATTATCCTACCAGCCAAAGGCATGACTTATGCTTGTTTCCTGCTGAGCAACACAATGCGCTTATTGGCACTCACTTTCGCAACTGATTTTCTATGCGCCTCTTAGATGTGGTACAAGGCCTAAAGTATGGGGTGCCCAGTGAGGATCCAACTAACTACTTACTCGTAAATTGTTCTAGCGAGACAAGCTTGTTAACCATTGCACTATGCCGTGATGTTCTTCAAATGATTGGAGTAGAATGACTATATAAGTTCAAAATATGAAAATTTGAGACACTTCGTCGTGCGATATATATTTTTAGCGTCAGTGTCGATCTTGCACATTTATAAATCTACCATTCTCTCTGTTGAGTTAGAGAAGATCTTTTATAATAAGAACGATCAGAGTGAGTTTTTTAGAGAACCCGTCTCTCTTGCGCATTTATAAATCTACCGCCTCTCTTGCACATTTGTAAATCTACCGTCTCCCTTGCACATTTGTAAATCTACAGTCTCTCTTGCACATTTATAAATATACAGTCTCTCTTGTACATTTATAAATCTACAGTCTCTCTTGTACATTTATAAATCTACAGTCTCTCTTGCACATTTATAAATCTACCGTCTCTCTTGTACATTTATAAATCTACTATTCTCTCTGTTGAGTTAGAGATTCTCACTAAGAAATTCCGAGTTTCTTTTCTTATCAGAACGATCTAAGTAAGTTTTTTGAGAACCCGTCCCTGATGTTGTTACTACTGGACTCCTCTCTCTCTCTCTACGAATCCTATGCACTGTCCTCCAACTGACACGGAAAAACTCTGAAATGTTTAAATTGGCGCTTCAGTCTCAAATGCAAAACAGCACTACGTCATGGTTCTCTTTTTATTATAGACGGTGCCTGAGTGGCCCTACTATACTGTGTAGAAGATAAGAAAAAAAAACAACTAAAACAAACAAGGCGCATGCAAAAATTAAAAATATAAAATGATAATTTACCCATCGTACACTGTATAAGAAAAAACATCAAATGGCAGCGTTGCACTTGTTGTTTGCATTATAGCCAAGGTTGTGTTTCTAAATCATACTGATATTTAGGTTGTGAGCTTTGTATTCATAGATTTACAAAACTAACATCCACGTCATTTTTCTTGTTTTATACGTAATCTTTAAAATACAACAATGACACAGTGAAATTAAAAATAACAGAACTGTTTTTTTTAGCGGATAAATTGTGTTTTTCATTAGGAAGATGATATTCACGAGTATAAAACACGCATTTTCTCGGAGAAATCCGAAATATTTAATCTTGTGGAGTGGAGGAAAATATTTGAAATAGTCTAATCATTAATATAATGTAATTCGTTTGTTTCTTTTTTCATTATATTTCATTATATTTTCGGTACGATGCTTCGCTTTTTTTAATCAAATTTACAAAATGGCCAATGTTTTTTCTTTCACTTTTCCAATAATGATATTTACATTTATTACACAAAGTAATAGTCATTTTTGTCCAAGAGAAGTATGTTCTCCTATGTTTACTATTAGTTATAGAATAAGTGCATGTTAGATATTTTCTGGCGTACTGGGTTTTTATTTTGGCTGAATAATGAAACTTCTACCAAATCATTCGATCCATTTCAGCAGAAAACGCAGAAGAGACACTTTAATTTCATTGTTAACACGTTAATATTATTTATGAAATTCATTTTTTATCAAATTCTTACCAATTTATTTCAGAAACCAAATCAGACGGGTTGGAAATTGTGTTGGATCATTTACTCATGCATTACTCCTATATAGGAACGTGGGGAGAACTTTCGCTTTCCGATCATGAGAAAAGGGCTTGAATTACAACATTTTCTAGTTTTGCAAGATGATATATTCTTAGTGTTATTGGCCTTCACTTTTGGGAAATACTTAAAAACTATGCTATGGTTTGACTACCAGGCTCTGTAAACTTGTATGCTCGGGTTAAGTAATAGATAACTGATCAGAATTGGAAAGCCTTGTGAGTGAAATTGGGTAGATATATCTATTTGAGAAACGTCGATGACTCAGCTAGCAAGCTATCATGATCGGATTTTGAGGGTACTGGCTAATTTCACACTGTTGATCTCTCCAAGTAATGCGCATTCTCCAAGAAACCATAACTAATGTACGCCCAGCATAGTTACAGTATAAACCAGATGTAGGTACTGTTGAAAGAACACAAACAGGCCTGAGTAGGCGTCTTCAACAGGGATTGTCTAGCCGCTTAAGTAAACAGTAATACAAGCCATTTATTATATACTAGAACTCATAATTTCTTTACGAGTAGAAGGTATGTTGTGTTTCATAATAAACTAGATGTTTTGCAAGTAAATGTGAATAAAAGTATTTAGTACATCATAAAAAAATTTAGCAAACTGTTAACCAGAACATACTTTCAGGCATAATTAATGAAGAGTTAAATGGCAGAGATTCTCTCTCTGCTTCCATGTCTGCTTCCATGTTTGCTTCAGGATGTTTGCGGTCATGGATCACCATAATTTTTAGTCTTTTGTAACTTTTAATAGTTGGTGTATTTTCACTATTTCCACCAAACACTGATGCGCTATCCATTCTCTCAAACTCGCCAGTTAGTTTGTGTTTTGCTTTCCTATGTTTTTTCGTACCTCTAATTTGTTTTGTGAGTATGGCATTGTTCAAACCCACTTTTCCCATTATTTGAGCCAGAAATCCCAACTGCCTCATCTCAATCTTAAGCGTCCTTGTTTTGTTGCCATTGTCTGTAGAACTACGATGTTTATACCATGTTAGGACCATGGTATTCTCAGTATCTTTCCATAGAACCATATTTCTATTCTTCAAGTCTTATATGTGAGAAGATTGTTCAGCATTCACAACAATATAGGAGGACCCATATTATACAAATGTTCATTAGTCTTATTTTTTCTAACGATAAATTTACAATTTATTGAGTGTAGATAAATAAAGAAACTACTACTCAACACAGTAGTAAATGAAATCAAAAACAAACGCCTAGCAAAAAATCGTAAACAAACAATCTCTGGAGATCAACAAGCAACACTGCCTAATTTTACAGCTACGAATAAAAGAATTATAGTAAATATGGAAATATAAATGTCTGGGAAGTCATACAAGAGAAATCCGCAGATACATTGAAATAGCGAGAGATATCTTACGAAATAAGAAAACTCATTAACAAACAGAATAAAACTCGATAGGAACAAATATAAGATTGCATACTCCATTATAACAATGACATTAAACAAAATTCTCACAGATTGAGGCAAATTTAAGAAATATGAGGTTTTTATAGAAATTAATTCTGAGAATACCCTGGATAGAAGTTGATATCGTCGCAGAAGTTTTTAAGCAAAATAAACACGAAATGAAGCTTTACATATAATTAAAAAGAAACAATTAAAAACGTAAGCTTCGTTTTCTAATCCTTATCAAACCACTGCAGAACATTTTTAGATTGTAACAAAACAGTGAGATAGTGATCTAATGATACTACATTTACTAACCCATAGCTCGGGGAATAAAATGTGGTTTCATACCTTTTTCAATGCTATTTGCGGCGTAGGGAATATAAGAAACACAAACTGATTTGGAACTCGGTTCTGCAATTAAAATTTTCCGAAACATCCATTACAAAACGCATACACTTAAGCTTACAGCATCTGATACTTCCAAGCGGTAACCCGTCCAGGTACTGACCAGGCTCGAGGTTGCTTAACTTAAGTAATCGTACCTAAAAGTATGTTCCAGCGTGATGTTTTAGTAAGCCTCAGGAATGCTATAGAAATTTAACACTCATGAGACATACTAGCGAAATTTAGCACTCATGAGACATATTGAAAACAAGAGCGACATAGCAAAACAGAGTAACCTACATCACGAGATGTGGCAAATGATAAGCAGAACAGATGATGGTGTGAGATTTAAAATAAACAAAAGTCTATAAAATTGATAGAAAGTTGCGGATAAGCTTGATAGTTCACGTTATTGCATTTAAATTCCAATAACAAATGTTAAGATTTTTATATCCAATACAGTAAGTGAACTTAGCGTAGGTTTCTATAAGAACAATTTCTGTGCCAATGCTTATATTGATTGCATTCGGTTTAAAATCATCTGAATGGTTATAAACTATTTCTTCGGTATTCGAGTCCATCTATCACTAGTTTCCTTGGAAAAAGATTCTGCTAGAACTTACTTTATTTTATTAGCTTCTCGTATACTTAGACATGAAAGCAATTTTGTTCGATGTATTACAAAGAAAACTAAATAGCAACACATTACGTATTGGTTTACTTCTACTTAAACTAAAATTACAAATGTAATCTTCTGCTGCAACAAAAGTAAAAATAATGACTTTTTCTTATGTTTGGACATCAGTTCTAATAAAATCACCTCAGTTAAGCAATTTAGAAATGCACGATCACTTCTAAATCGCAGGCGCTGTGAGCTGGTTTGCAGGGATGGTCTCATGGATAACGGAACAAGTTAGAAATCGGGAAGCCGGGTTTCACTTTCTGTGAGATTTGTTTGCACTGTATCGCCGAAGTTTACAACGTGCCCCTGTTATTTTTCCTCATTTTTTTGCATTTATATTTTCTTAAATTAGGGGAAAAGAATTATGGTGCTATGGATGAATGCTAAATATAGCATACTGAACCTATGAGTAACGTGAGACTTTTAGGGAAAATGAAATAAAATCTCACTTGTATATAAAATCAGAAAACAACCTTTTGAAAGTAGAAGCGCAGTATATTTTTCATTATTTCTACGAACATATTTCTAAACGTATATCATGTCATTTAGCCATGCGTCATTGTTACGTTCACTTTTGTAAATATTACTGGATTAATTAATTTATCAACTATTAAGATGTTATTAAAAGCCAGAAAATATTTCTTAAATTGTGAGAAATTAAACATTTCGTGATAAAAGTCTTACTTATTAACCCATAAATGGGAAATAACTAGTGCATCCATACCTTTCTCAGAAGAATTTGCGTATAATTTAATATAAAGGACCTAACAGGAAATGAAACTGTGCTCTCAGATTAACAATTTTGAAGCATTATCCATTGCACCACTTGTACATCATTACGGCCTAGCACGTTGAATACACCGGTTCTCGCTCGATCACCGAAGTTAAGCAACGTTGAGCTTGGTCAGTACTTAGATGGGTGACCGCTTGGGAATACCAGGTGCTATTAAGCGTTTAGTGACGGATGTGCCTTGTGGTGCAGTAAATATCGGCTGGGAAAGAGAAATCCAGTTGAATAACCTGCATTCACTTAAGCACTGGTACCCTTGGGAAAAGTATTAATCCGTCCCTTCTCTCCAGTTATGGGTTAAATAACAAGGATAGGACTTGGGGACTATGCCCTTAAAAACAAATCCCGATGAATCTTGATACTCGGAAAAGAGAAAATATTACTAGACACAAAAAATTATATAAAAACAACAATAAATTATTGAAAAAATGTATTACAAGCAATAAATAAATAAATAAAATTTAGTTGGCAATAAATGACCCGCCGGGTTTGATATGCCATAAAAACAAAACAAACAACCAAACATCCTATTTTACAGCACCTGGTATTTCCTAATGGAGACATATCAAAGTATTGATCAGAATCAATGCTGCTTAACTTCAGTAATCATACAAGAACTAGTGTTTCAGTATGATGTGTTCGAAAACTATTTTACTGAGCCAGTATCATAATTTGATGAGTCGATATATTATAACGAGTGGATCTGCGTCGTAAAAAATGAGGCATATATATTGATTTACCTACTACTGTGTAACTTACATTAAGTCATAAGACAAAAAGAATCAAAACAACGGAACAAGAGGGGAATTATATATATATATATATATATATATATTTATATATATATATATATATATAACAGATATATTATATTCTTCACTACTCGACAAAAATTAGTATTGAAAAAATAATAAGACACTGTTAGAGAACAAATACGTGTCAAGAGGCTTAATAACTGGTAGTAAAGAGAATGAACGTAGCTGACGCTACCTCGCTATCTTCTCTCCTTCCATGTGTGTGACAATATATATATATTTCAGTGCCATATGTGATACACACTTGGGCGACTATGTCTCGAAAGTGACATGACTGACTGGGAAGAATATTATCTCGCAGTAGGTTGCCATTATTTTCTGAAGTAGACTGATGACCAGCCGAGGATAGAAAATCCAATCCGTCCTGTTATTTAACCCATAATTAGAGGGAAGAGAGAGATTAATACTTTTCTTAAGGGTATTTGCGCGTAAGTGAATGCAAGAAATTCAACTGGAATTCGAACTCCGTTCCCCGATTTCCCGTTTCGAGAATAAAGAGCATAATACCTATCTTTTGTCCGTTCATCTAAGAAGTTTGATAGAAGGTTTCTAGATATTTTTAACTAGAACTTAACATAGATGTATTACGCTTTGTTCTGATTCGATATGAGAATACAGTCAGTTATGTGCCATAGGTGAAACACGCTTGGGTGATCATGTCTCGAAAGAAACACGGCTGACTGGGCAGTATATTATCTTTCTGCGGTAGACTGGTTTCCAGTCAAGGCTAAAGAACCCAATCTGTCCTGTTATTTAACCTATAACTGGAAGGAAGAGAAGGATTAATACCTTTCCCAAGGGTATTTGCTCGTAAGTGATTGCAATGAATTCAATTAGAATTCGAACTCGGTTTCCCGATTTCTCGTTCCGAGTCGATATCCAATACACCACAACGCACATCCGAATACAGATCAAAATAAATCGGCCTATAACTTTGTTTCGACTCGATTTTATGAACTCGGCTTCACGATTTTCCCTTTTACTTTCGTAAGCTTATTATTCTGCCAAGAACTGGTTTTTATGAATTGCTATCTAGGCAATAAATCAAATACAGAATATCTTAATTAACATTGAACAATTTATTCTTCACACGTCGTCATACGTTCACAGCCACAATAAAAATTATAAAGCAATATTAAGATAACTCAGTAAAGCATAAGGTCGAAGGTTTCAGTGTAGAATCTAATAATACAATTAAGGCAATTAATTAGATTACAGTAGCCTAATAACTAAAATATATTGTAGAAAAAATGTCCTAAAAGTTAATTGTACTCAGAGGAAACAAGCAGATGTTTTAGTTTTCCTAATACGTACGTTTAGAAACTAATAAAGAAAAACAGACAAATTAGGCACTTTATCGTGGCAAAATGTGTTGTTGGCCAATCATAGAATCTCTCGTAATGCCTCCACTTTCGACAGATATTGATTTCTTCACAAAGAATCAAGTACATCGAAGTAGAATATCTTTTGTACCTTACACGTGGCTGTACACAAATTTATTTTCATTTAAAGAATCGTTTAAATGAATAAAGCAATATAATTTTCAAACAATGCTATCGCGAAATATTTGATATGTGTTATGATCAACTGTAATAAAATACAATATGATGAAGTGATAGTACACATATATACACATTTCACGGCCAAAGATTGCACGTCTTTTCATATGCCAGTTGAAATTTAGGATAAATAATAATCTAAATCTTGAGAGATGAACTGCTACAAGAAATACAGCGGAGAAACCTCTTGGAATAAAAAAAGGAACATTATGAACACAATGGAATATTATACAAAGCAAAAAACTCACTATATTAGCTAATCACCGTAAGGTGTTTGACCAAAATTGTTATTTAAAAATGGTTAATTTAATTAAAACAATTTGTTGGACGAAAACGTATGCGAAGGCATTTACTTACACACACAGTAAATTTACATTCGGGTTCTTAAACACAAAATATAGACTAAACGAAATTGGCAAGAGGCTTTACCCAGAAAGATCTATGAATATATTTAAATGTTCCACGCCGTAAAATTTACCACCTTTCATAGGTGTACATAATTATACTAAATTTGTGAGTTCATACACGCGACGGTTGATTTTGGCCCAAATCTGGTCAGCTGTAACCATATAATATACCCGTGCCATCCACCTCCTATACCCGATGATGTTACCACTCTAGCCGTCCTGTCTTTCAGATCAGAGGAGGAAGAGTTTACCAGAGGATCAACCATGCGTAGTCAATGCTGACGTTAGCAAATCCGGTTGTTGGTCGTTGGCCATCCCGATTCATACCTTACTCTGCTTAAGTTGTGTTTTTGCTCTCAGAGCATTAAACATTGAATACCTTCAGCAATCGTGGCTCTATATTATGCAAATATTTGCACAGATAGCATTAAAAATGGAAAATCCGTTCGGCTAATTCTAAATTGATTTATATAGTTTTATGAAAAAAATCAAACAATCCTGCTTAAATTTCTGTAGTGACACTTCTTCTAAACTTTGCAACAGAGTTCAAATTCGGGATATTTCTTGGTAACAGGTACCCTGGCTTTTGATAGCACTTATCCGTAAATCGATGCTCGTCTCTTCTGCTACTTATATATAGATTCCGGCCAATAATTGAGTAGGACCGGCCGGTATTGTGAGGTTCCGTATGTCCCCAATTTTCCTATGATTAATCAACCTCCCAAATTTTGGAACTCATTCAACTTTCTATGGGCAGTCACATGAATTGCTCCTCCTCTTTGACCCATCCACACTTTATTCATGTCTCGCAACTTTACTTCCATATGGAAGGAAGTAATTTCTCTTTCTTCCTCCTTCATCTAAGCCTTATTAGCCTAACCTCTCAGGGCCATTCGGCTGTCATTATGACGAATCTAATTTTTAACTCATGTGAGCAAATGGGCGGAATTTATTTTAATCATTAATTTTCATTAATTAATATCAATTCTCTGGCTCTGATCTTCTTTTTCACATCTAAAAGAGCTTGCCATGCTGCTGGTTTGTCATAAGGAAGTTTTGTTTCCATAACCTTCTAATTACCTTGCAGACGAACCTAACAGGGTGTTTCTCATTGCGGTGGTTCGCACGAGAGATACAATACAATTTCTTTATTTACTTACATTTCTACAATGATATTCAAGATAGACCCTTTGAGTTCTATTCATCATTTCGGTTACTGTTCTGTTTTCGACTCCCAAATATAATCATTTTCCAAATCTGTTTTTCTCCTATAAATGACTCCCGATCGGAAAAGAGAAAGAAAAAAATGAAAAAAAAACCCCATCTCTCTTCCTCGCCTTCTATATTGCTAACTCCCATTTTACATTAATCCCTTTAATTTCACTAGTATCGTATATGTTCCACACTTACGTCAACAGGAACATCACTTGCCTAACGAATTCTTAATAGAAGAAACAAATTACAAAAAAAAAAAATATATTGTATAACTTTTCGGGTAATTCATCAGCCTATGAGAGTAGTCAATCTATGAAAAGTAAAACTCTGAATGTTTAACTTCTGTTGGCTAGCGGATATACCCAATTATGGGAAGGGCTTCGCGAGTATACCCTGAAGGCAAATTCGAAGAATGATGTTATGTTCAACTTTCGTTTTGACAACTCCTGCAACCATGCCGGTGGCAGCCTGTACTGGACTATCTTTCTCTTGAAAAACATGGTGGAAAAGTGGGACTTGTTGCATTGGTATCGGCCAATGTCAAATAAAACCCTGGTCAGACGTACTTCCTAAAGAGAACATTTCAGGGTTAATTCACTGAGACAGCTAAATACAGGAAAAATAGTCCGAAGGGCCATCTACACGAGAAAATTGTTCACCGGCAAGAGCACACAAGGGCAACCACATCTTCGCCACAAGAATGTCTTCATAAGGGACATTAACATGAAAGACGTCACCAACGATTGCTCGCGATGGAAGAAAAATAAAAAAATAAAAAAACAAACAAAAAATCAAAAAAGAAAAAAACAAGACTGGTGGAGAACGTCTTCACATACATTATTGCAATCGAGATAGTCACTGCCACATGGGCCTGTACAGCCAATACAAATGTTGCGCCACCTTCAGTAGATCCAATATCTATTGAGACAAACATGTCATATGCATGATGTTTTAGTAGGAGTAATATTTGAAAACATTTTATGTAGATAGTTTTCACAATTCAATTCCTACACTTATTATTCTTTTTGTTCCTGTATCTCTTAATGTCAACGGCAGTTTTACGTAAACATTTACAATAAAACTTCTATTCAGTGACACGATTATTTTCAGTGTGTGTAAATCCGATTATATCGAGGATTTAGCAACATTACATTTACCCAGGTATTCCTAGGCATGGACAAGTGTAGCAGTTCAGATAAGAATAATTATTTGTATTAAATACAAAATACAGAACAATGCGAACAATGGGAATAGACAAAGCTTGTCTTCATTTATTCTGCTGTTCTAACCAATCACAACTGCTGATTCCCTATTAGCACGAATATCATTCCTATCACTAAACTTCACAATCCCGTGTCTCAATCTAACTATTTTTATGCGGCATTTCACATTACGATTTTGACGATAATGGATCTAACTACCTTGCTATTGCTGGTGACCCGCTACAGTGTTTCTCTATTTGCTAAACATTCACACCCCATTCCGACTGTATAGTCACTGTAAGAGTTATGTTTTTTCCAAAACTCATTATTCATAACCTGTGTAATAATATCTTCTCTCACTGTGTGTCTATATTTCAGGGACGAGACATTAATTATATTATTCTGACTATTGTCCTCATCTTTGTTGCCATTTACACGACATGTACGCCCTGGCTTTTCTCAGGTGGTAGCTTTTTATTACGAAGCTTCTTTTGGTAGTCAAGAGTTATCTCCCTTACTTGTAGCCTTGTATTGAATTCACAACTATTTTAGGCCAAGTCACATGAACTAACGTCTATATTCACTGAGCCATGTGTCTTTAAGTACAAGAAGAACTGAATTTCTGGGACTTATAAACCTCATATTTAGTAACCAGTTTTACCAAAGTTCATTATCTGCAAGTTTCTCATTCGGAGTATAAGTGATATTTTTAGCATTTTCTTTGAGATTTCGTCCTTGTTCACTTGCACCGTTAATGGAATTATCAGTGTTTTGCTGAAGAAACAACTCTAGTTTTCATTCCATCTGTGTCGAGATTGCTCGTAATCATTTCCATAGAAGTGGATTAGTATTACATAACATTTTAGTATTTTTATTGGTTTCTAACAAAAACCTTCAGTTTGTTATTACTTTTCATAGACTTTACAAATTACATGTCACTAATCAGATACGAATTAAGCTTTTGTTTGCTAAATGAAGTAACGATTAATCAATGATTTATCAATTTATTTCGCACTAGTACAAGATGTAAAATTTGTCGGGATGGAGAATAATAAGAACATTTAAAAATGTAACCCCAACAAATATTTATAATAAATAGAATTATTTAACGGACCAAAGAAACATAACAGGTAGAATTAAAAACCCTCTACCTAAACTTGAACACACGACAAGCGGAATAATGCTAACAGAAAAATAAATATATCATTCTCTCAAGAAAAGACTCGCACAAGCATTTATATACACCTGATATGGTGTTCCTGTTATACTATTATAGAGTCTTGATAAGATCCCCCAAAAGAATCTGCTGTTTTATTGGTACTCACCTGGCTTCTCGGTTCATTTCTATTACTGTAATGTAGTTTGTGTGTACATTTCCTACAAATACTTTCATAGTAATTGTTCTGATTAACTTTCGGCTAAGTTACCTAGACTTTATGGATATAGCGCAGTACCAGATGAGCGGAATCTAACCTAATCTAAACTTATTTATAAATGGAACTTTGTCTGTGTCTGTATGTGTCTGTGTGTGTGTCTGTGTGTGTGTCTGTGTGTGTCCGTTACCTATAGATTCCGCAACGGCTGAAACGATTTTCTTGAAAATTTACACAGTTGTACTATAAGCGTCTGCGCGTGTTCTTAGCTAGGTTTTGTGTCGAGGTACCCCCTATAAATATCGAAAATCGATAATCGAATAAATCGGGTTATAGAAAGAATGGTCTGATTTTAATCAAATTTGATACACTCATAGACAAAGACACGATAAGAAACGATATTCAGAAGTTCCAATGTTGCAGTTCTTACAATAGTGCAGAAAATATAATATATATATATATATATATATATATATATATATATATATATATATATATATATATGCATATATATATATAAAAGGCAAGATGTTTGTGTGTGTGTCTTTATCTGCCTGTATGTCTCTATTTTTTCAGCCCTTTTATTTTAGTTTTTGCTTCGGTTTTGGCTCTAAGTAGGTATAATTGTAATTCTTAGTCTCAGCCATGATACCATTAACTCAGATGATTTATTTAGCCTTCAAAATTTAGTTTACGACAAAAAATCTTATTTGATATCGATAACAGGAAATCAAAATTTGACTTACATCCATTCATTTTTCTTTCAGTCTAGGGTTTCGCTTTAACTGGAAACAACTATTGCTTTTTAGTCTTTCGTACCAACGTACTAAGTGTCTGAGCTCCAGGACAAGGGATTAGTTTTAAAACTTTCATTATACCCGAGCAACGCCGGGCTATACTGCTAGTGTTTTTAAATGTCACAGTAAAGATTATGCCAAACAGTTTTTTTCTATCGCACTTATAGCTTGTGGAACTCTCTTCTGGCTTCTTGTTTTTCAATCAACTTTGAACTTCAGAGAGTTAAATGTCATTCCTTATCTTCTGTCTTAATCATATTTTATTTATTTTTCCTGCACTTAATAGTTTTTTTATAATATTATCTAACACCCAGTAGCCTCTTGCACAGTCGTTGCTTTATTGCCTTGCTTAGAGTGAAATGATTAAAAAATGAATACAAAAAAAATCCCGAAATCAAAAGTTAGTACCCAACTATTACAATGCTGAAATCTCTGTCAATTAACAGGGAAAGCAAGGAGAAATTAAAGAAAAGGAATACAAAAATAAACGAACCGAGAAGCAAACATAATTTAAAAAGAGTGATTAAATCTATTCCATACAAACCTAGTCTAGACTGGGATAAAATTAATCAATTTAGAATATCAACATCTTCCCATCGAACCGACGTTTAAATGCCAATCAACGTAAGCGAAGTTCACACGACACTTACGAGCATCATTCATACACTTTCCGCTAAATAACGAAGATGAAAGCGAATTTTCTTGTGTCTTAAACGTGAATTGAATCATATGCCTAATGCCCAAGATCAGTTAATAAGTGTAGAAATTTTATACTTTATGAAACTCCTTCTGTCATTTTGTATATATCCGAAATCATAAAACTCACTACCCAGGAGAACAGAGTTCATTTTTCCCAGCGCTGGTACTACATTACTACAGACATAACTTACCTCAATGACAGATAAAATTGTGCTTCTTGTTCGGAATGATCTTCATTTAGCCTATAAAGCGAACGTAAACGGCTACAGTGGAGGAAAGCAAACAAACCTACTCATGACCACGAGCATATCTTGTCAAAATTGTCAGTCACGCTCGCAATTAGCAACTCAGAGATAGATAAAAAAAACTAGCCAGATTATATATTATTAAAGCTTTTCAATCCGCGCGCTTTAAGCTATGGTGAGCGATAATCATGCTTTAACAGACCGAGCTCGTCTATCAAATCAAGAAATGTCCCACTAATGAAAAAACGACTTTCACAGAAATGACAGCGTTCCAGGGACACCATATTTAGACAGCATCAAAACCACAGATATCAGCCAATATTAACCCAACCAAAGAATATGTATATATATGCGTGCGTGTGTTTGAGTATTGTGGTGAGAGTTAATGCATATATTGTCAAATTTATCTGAAACATGAATAACTTGGATTGATTGTTTCATACGTTTTTACGGCTTATCAACCATTTGAAGGTTATTTAAAGTCAGAATATTTTTGAATTATACAAAACTGTTTTTGAGATAATTATATTAGTAATCTATGTTTTACTAATTAATCCATAGCTGGGGAGAAGAGGTTAATTCCTATTTTCTTAAGGGTATTTGCGCTAAGTGAATATAGCGATCTCAACTGATATTGTAACTCCGCTCTTCGAATAAAAAATTCTGATCTATTATCCGTTACAACACTGAAACATCCAAGCTTAC
>JBBBDQ010001654.1:1937500-1970000 GCA_037127315.1 Ascarosepion bandense | reverse complement strand
CAACATTTTTATTGGTCTCACTCTTGAATAATTACTTTCTTTTCCTTTCCGCCACTTTAATCTCTTGCGTCTCAATGGCTTTATTGCCTTGATTGGCAAAAAATACAGTATATTAAGCCATATAATAATTACAGTGTAACACAAATTTTTGAACATTTTTGTCTTTGGCCAGAATGTGTTATTTCGTATTTTTTTCTAGAAAGCAAAAAAAAAAAAAAAATTAAAAAAAAAATTAACATATTTTATTCAAACTTTGCTTTTGTGACTTGTTTCAATGTTTCGAAACAAACCTATTTTCCATTAAATTTCAGAGAAATTCACCTGTGAATTGCTGGAACAAAATTCATAAGATCTTTTGTGAAATTTGTAAAAGTTTGATGAATTTCTTGAAGGTTTTGGAAACACAGATAGCATTTTAGGACGTAAAAGTAAGCACAATAGTTACCTCTAGCAGTCAAACTGTAAACCAATCGTCGTCGATAGATGTATATGTCATCATTTACTTGTAGGCATCTGGCAGACGCATTTTACAATGTCTGTGTCAAACAGCGAAAGTGTACACTGTGGCAAAAATGTTAAAATGTGTGAGGCCTACAAGGAATATTTTTGCAGGCCTGTCGGAGATCAAAACAAAGAGTGAACACCAAATTTTGCCTTCAAACTCTGCAAAAGTATTCTAAAAAGTAAGATGGAAAGTTTTGCTTATTTGATTCGTAGAATATTTATAAGCGTAAAAGTTTTGAAAACTTTTCTAATTTAAATAATTTTACTTATTTTTGAACCTGTATTTTTGAAAAATATGATATAAACTAGCAGTATAGCCGGGCGTTGCTCGGGTGTAATGAAAGCTTTAAAACTAATCCATGGTCCTGGAGCTCAGACTCTTTGGACGTTGGCACGAAAGACAAAAAAGCAATAGTTGTTTCCAGTTAAAGCGAAAACTTAGACTGAAAGAAAAATGAATGGATGTAAGTCAAATTTTGATTTCCTGGTATCGATATCAAACAAGTTTTTTTCGTCGTAAACTGAATTTTGAAGGCTAAATAAGTCCACTGAGTAAATGGTATCATGGCTGAAACTAAGAACTACAATTATACCTATTTAGGGCCAAACCCGAAGCAAAAACTAAAATAAAAGGGTTGAAAAAATACAGATATACATGCAGATAAACAGACACACACATAAACATCTTCCCTTATATATATATATATATATATATATATATATATATATATATATATATATATATATATTATCGATTTTCTGCACGATTGTAAGAACTGCAACCTTGAAACTTCTAAATAGCGTTTCTTATGTCAAATTTGATTAAAATCGGATCACGCCTTCTACAACCCGATTTTTTCGATTATCGATTTTCGATATTTACGGGGCTACCTCGAAACAAAACCTAGCTAAGAACACTCGCAGACCCTTATAGTACAAATGTGTAAATTTTCATTAAAATCGGTTCAGCCGTTTCGGAGTCTATAGGTAACGGGCACACACACAGACACATACACTCACAGACAAATTTCCATTTATAAATATAATTTAAATATGTTTCAACAATTGCGCATTCATGTTCACAATATAATGTCTGTTTTCTATACTGGATTGCTGGTAAGATCCATAAAAAACGAACTATTAGAGTTCAGTATTCATGATTACGTATTTTTTTTAATGATATTTGCTATACTAATTGGAATCTAATGACAGAATTTTAAAATCTAGCATATGATTTTTAAAATATTTCAATTAAATTAGAATTTTTGTTAACGCTGGGTGTGATATATTTGTAATATTAATACTCGTATTTATATTTTGCTATTTTGCAGGATGGCACAGAGACGAAAACTATCGCACGGTTCACACTCTACCCACATCTATTGAACAGGTGAAGAGGCTCATCCCTTGTTTCCTGCTTAGGATGCGGTTTCCGGTTTTCTCTTTTTTAATCTTTTCTTTTTTTATTTTTTTCAGTTGGAGTAGATAGACTAAACTATCGCCCGGTTCACACTCCACCCTCGTCTATTGAACAGGTGAAGAGGCTCATCCCTTGTTTCCTGGTTAAGATGTGGTTTCCGGCTTTCTATTTTCCAATGTTTTTACTCTTACTTAGCCCCCTACGCATCAGTGGCGTTATCGCCTTGCTTGGGGTGATATGATTAAAAAAGAATGTAACCATGAAATTCACAATTACACTAATTTGTAGAGAACCAGTTGATTATTCATGCAATTGATTATTCTGTATAATAAACCCTTCCACTCGCGTATCCGGTAAATATGCACCTAGTATCATATATCAAGTCATCGATCATGCTTGTGCCAAAACATTATGAGCCCCTTGTATCTATTCCTCAAAAGAGAGAGTAGATGTCTTCAGACGAGAACTAATTTAGAAGATGATGTCACTGATCAAGATTATAGAGGTAGAGATTAGCAGAGAAACCATACTACTCCACGCAAAAACCAATCAACTAACGCAGAGATCTTAGTTTCTCAATGTCCAGAGCCAAGACTCAAGTATTAGAATTTATTAGATGATAAAGTCGCATGTGAGAGAAACCGTCAGTAGTGTTTTTCATACTTTTTCAATGTCAAGATAGACTTTATTTCTGGCGCAAAGGTACTGCTGTGTTCAAGGCACTTATAATCGCCTTTAGCTTCAGCGAGTGGCACATCGTTATCAATAACTCATCCAGTAATTTCAAAAATATACTGCTTCATGTACGTATCACTTCTGCTGATTCACTTAGTGCAGCTCTGTGGAATATTGGATCGTTAAGATCATTCTTTCTGACTTGGAATAGGAAAGGTACAGTTGGTAAGTTATCATAAATATCAAAACGTTGCCCTTCCTGATGAGTCACCAAGGCTTCTTTATCATGTTTCCGTGTTACCTTTGCTTTTACAACAGAAGCGACTCCGTGAAATACTACTAAAGGCGGGCCTTGCCATAGTGAATTGAGTTCAGTGCGAGTAGGGACAACGTCAAATAGTATCAACTACTGTTGCTCGGGAACTATTGTTTCCTACGCTATACTTGGGCGCTATGAAACAGGCATCAAGAAACCTTCAAGATTTCTTCCCTAATTTGACTGCAGCAAAAGTCAAAGCCGGTATTTTTGTTGGATCACAAACACAGTCCAAGGAAATCCCAAAAAATCTCAGTAGAACGGAGAAAGCAGCGAGGGTTGAATTTTTAGTAGTGGTACAGAGCTTTCTGGGAACTAGTCAGTCAGTTAAGTGTCATAAGTGGTACACGCTTTGGGCGATCATGTCCCGAAAGAGACATGACTGACTGGGCAGAAGATTATTCAGCAGTAGTTTGCCATTGCTTTCTGGGGTAGACTGGCTGCCAGCCAAGCCTATAGAACCCAATCTGTTCTATTATTAATACATAAATGGAGGAAAAAGTCGGATATTGCCATTTCCAAGGGCATTTGTGCGTAAGTGAACGCAAGGAATTCAACTGAAATTTGAAATCGTATTCCAGTTTGATTGCTTTGAATCACAAGGCCGACACTTAGTGAAATTAATTAACAGCATAAGCATAAATTTTGAATGTACTCATCTCTAATTTCTTTTGTCCTCGCTGGTGTAATAACAGTATAAATAAATGCTACTGTTCGATTTTATGCAATTTTGTTTGTACTTTGCATGAACAATAGCGTTCAAATTCACCAGTTTTCTCAGTCTGTAAAGTTAATTCAAAACAATATTTATAATGGTCAATAAGGTAATTTAAGAGAAAATATAAGCTGTTTTTCATACTTTCTAGATGTAAGAAAATAGGAAATAATAGTTGCTACCAAGGAAAAAAGGGTGTTAGCAATGTGTATTTATAAATATATTTCCCGTTCTAGTAGGAAGTTCAAAATTTAAGTCATCAATAAATTTATCAATGATAATTTTTCATAGTTGTCTTAATAATCTACAGAAATCTAATAATCTATAAAAAGAAATTTAACTGTCAAATTTAGACAAAATTACTTCCGTTTTACTCTTTCCCTAAAATATATATTAATTAAACTACATGACCTGGCAACCAGCAACGAACATAATATTATCTCATGTAAAACACGAAACATGTAAGAATACTGGACAAAGTAAAAAAAAATAAAAAAATAAAAAATCATCCTTGTACATTGGTTTCAACGAAACATGTTCAAATGAAAAATTACTGCCAAATATATATATGAACAAAAGACATTAATATTCCTTTCGTTTATTAGCCGCTTATCTGTATGTTTGAACATGCTTAAATGAAAGATTGCTGCCCGAATATATATATATATATATATATATATATATATATATATATATATGTATGAAAAAATGTTTATTATATTTCATAATAAAAACATAGTTTACTATCGAGTATGGAGCACTGTTAATAAACTAAATCACTACAAAGGGTGGACTGTCAACTTATTACTTTCTACTACTTCTTTTTAACACACACACACACACACACACACACACACATATATATATATATGTATGTATATATATATATATATATATATATATACAAGCTAAAAATTTCTAAAAACTGTTGATTGGGAACTGCTTTGTATCACTTTACGTCCATGAACTTGCTTGATTTTGAATAATCATAGGCCCCCCCTTACCTTAATTTTAAAAACAAATAACATTTTAGCCTCTTTATATAAATTCTTATCAGAAAATAAAATTCTCATATGTACCTAAATCCATCGGTTAAGACTTTTTATTTCTTTTGTCTTTATTCATATGTTGAGTTGTGATGATGCCTAATGCCAAGATTGTTGTTTTTTCAGTAGTTTATTTACAAAAAGATAATTTGGTAAGCAGGCTTTTTTGTCTTAAAGTGCTCGATATTGAGATAGAGCGTTCATATAATGAATGAGCATTTTTTCACTTAACTGAGCAAACTTATGCCAACATAGGAGATCGAGTTGAACGAAGAAATTATATATAAATTTTAAATACCAGGGCAATATTAAGATTTTTAATTTTTGATCATTTATAAAACTACACACAAAATTCATTATTTACTCACCGTAATGAGTAATCTTGATTTTAAATTAAAATAGGCTCCTTAGATTAAAAGAGAAATCAATTAACTGAGACAAACGTCAACACAGGAAATTTGTGTTCAATTTCTGACATCATTCCACATTTTCGGAAGATCTTTTAATTACAAAAGTGATTAAACATAATCAAATGCGTAACTAAATAAATTCATCTAGACGACATATTATTTGTAACCAAACAAAAACAATTTTCAATTCCCCCTCTCTTTAATTGCAATGTTTAGTTAGATCAATATAAATATTAATTAAGTTTGATGAAATGCTAAAGATTGAAGCGCGTCACTCAAATTTTCACCGTCATTAATATTCCTAATATATATATATATATATATATATATATATATATATATATATATATATATATAATGTAATCCACATACAACTTTGTTTTCATAGTTTATCATTGTGGCTACACATCCACTTGACCAATTATTAAATTAAATTAATACAAACATTTATAGGATTATTTGCACACACACACACACACACACACTACATATATATATATATATATATATATTAGTGATCCGAATAAAGCTTTGTCACAGCTCATCGGTGTGGCTAGACAACTCCACTTACTTGTGGCCGGAAAAGAAACTCGACTGATTTGGTGTCAGTCGGTGTCGCTACCCCCAAGCCATAGTCGGATGTAATCACGAAATGAAAGTTTAACGTGTTGTATATAAGCAGTATACACCCACCACTCAACGAAAGAACTCAATTCATTCCTATTGAGTAATGCAGTATTGCAGAAGTGCTAACTGTTTTTAAAATTTTCTTCTCCAGAGAGTTCAATCGTAATGAGAGCATAATATATATGTATATATTATTAGTTAGTTAGTTAGTTAGTTTTTGGTCATAATTAAATTACAACCGCACAAAATTATGTTAAAAAGCGTTTAATATATGATTTGATTATTTTTATTTGGAAACGAGTTATTTCCGCAACGTAGGTTTCAAACTTTTGCTATCTTCAGACAATTTTCATTAACTGATTGTCTGTTTTCAACCTTCCGAACAGGGTTTATAATGAATGCACGAAGGGAATTTTCAAAAAATTTAAATTTTCAAAACAATGGATTATTCAAGGATCTTACAACACTTTCATACATATTTGTATGATCCTAGTATTTATCTATATATATGATTACACCTGCACATAATTTCTGAACTTTCATTTAGTAATTTTTTTTTTGTTCTGAAAACAACATAACACCTACGTTTTTTTCTCCTGGCATAATCTGCATAAACCGGCATTGTTATATGGTGGGGTATTTTTACTATATTCCACGTTATATCATGGTATTTTCCCTTTTTTAGTTTTAATTTCTAAACGTGACTAGCCAGTTTCGTGCAATTTGTTAGGTGTTTCAGTGTAAATGTATGATTCTTCCATCTATATTTAAAATGAATATTTTCAATTTTAGAATCAGGAATTACCTCTCTGTAATTAAAAAATTAATTAAAATTGAAAAAGATATGATTTCCATCATAAACCACATCAAACTTTGAAAAAAACAAATGACAACTTTCAAATATTAACAGTTCCTGAAAATTTTTTAAAAGAACACAAAATATTATTATTAAAACAAAAAAAATATATATAAAATAAGCCCAAAAGAACACGAAAAAATATAAATAAAGAAATCATCACATTTTACAAAAAATCTTCAGATTCTTATATTTTACATATCAACGAGAAAGCTAAAATTATTTCTGAAATGTTGAATTTATGCAACAGGATACACATTTGATAGGTAATCAAGAATTCCTAACAATAAAAGATCACAAATATAAATTTCCCCTGGTACCGGCTCATAAACCAAATAAAAACTGAAGCTGCTAAGATAATCCATCAAATATTAAAACACATATGAGAAACTTACTGAGGTCTGCTACTCAAGTACAAAAACACAGGTGATTGTATTTCTTATTTTCAAAAAATGAAAAATAAAAACATATACTTTCATAATATATGACATAAAAAATGTTACCTATCAGTATCTGAAAATAGCTTAAGAGAAGTTTTGGATTTCACCAAACGGTAAATAGATATACCATTTGATCATACAAGTATAATTCTACATTGCCGAAAATCCAAACTATTCCACAATGATGAGGGAAAGATTAAAAAAATCAACGAAGGGAAATTTGATGTATCACAAGGCACATTTGACATAGAACAAATTTTATAATTCATAGGAATAGACATTCTAAGTAAAATTAATTAAATAATTCAGACAGACAACTACAGATTATACAGATATGAGTGAATAATGATAGCACCGAACAACAGTAAAAAAAATGAGAGAATAAGAAATATATTTTCCAAACTCTACAAGAATCGAGATTTTGAAATAGTAATTGAAAAAATAGGTAGGTAGTCCAATATTTAGATGTACAATTTAACTTACAAACTGGCAGTCTCTTTCTGTATATAAAAGCCGAGATAACTTTAAATTACATAAACATAAAATCTAACAATTCAGCCAGCATGATTAAACACTTAAACATTTAAAAGAATAAAACAGATGCTATAAAAACATTTGTCAAACAAAACAGTCTTTGAGGAAAAGAATTATGGAAAGAAGCTGACCATAAAATCAAATGAGAATACACATCTCTGCCAAACAAACTCACCATTTAACTTATAACAATAATTCAAAATAATGCAAATATTCTTTTTTAAATGAATCAATAAATTAAATATTCTTTTTAAATCATTAAAAAGCTCAGAATTTTCATTAGGAATTCAGTCAAATTAAGTTATAACTGTACTAGCAATTTAGAAAATTGCATTAAAAAAACGCCAGAAGCCTATATAACAACGTATAAAATAACATCATTAAAAAAGAAATGTAACAGAAATGACAAGAACGAATGACTAGACGGGGTTGTTTATAAAGCAAAGTTACATAACATAGATGGACAAAGACAAATATACTAGGGTCTACTAAATGCATTTTTAAAATATGAAATAATCATAAATCTACATTTCAACTGTAAAAACTCAGAGATTTTACCCGATTGTCAGGTCACATGTGAAAATTAAAACTGATATATAGAAAATATCCTAATATAACTTGGATTACATAGATAAACATTACAACGGTGGCGATGTATGAAGATTATGCCAGGAGAAAGATTTAGCTATTATATTGCTCACAAATCTAAAATGTTACTAAATTATATCCAGATGTAATCATATCTATAAATATATACTAGGTTCATACAAACACGAACGAAAGTTTTAAAAGTTCCTTCAATAACTCCTTCCTACTTTTGAAAATTTTAGATTGTTTGAAAATTACTGTCGCGCGTTCGTTAAAACACCTGTTCGTGCGATTGAAAAAAGGAAAAATCAGTAACTGTAAAATCGCCTAAGGATACCGAAAGACCTAGGTGGCGAGAACAACACATTTCCAAATGAAATATATATATATATATATAAAGAATTCCTAGTGAGCCAGACAGACCTACCTACATTTTAGCTAAACAGATCGTCAGGGAGAGCTGACTTTTCCTGACCATCCGTTAAGGTGAAACCTAGGCAGATCTGTCTGGCTCACTAGGTACTCTTCACTTATTCCGCTATACCTAAGAATTGAGCACTTTTTGATAGTTGATTACTCGTATCGTGTTTTTTTTTCTTTGAGCTACGTGCTGATTTGTTCCGAACCCTTTTGACTGATGTTCATATACTTAGCTCTTTCTTTTTTTAAAACGGTTTTCCCTTCTTCGTAGATTTGTGAAAGGTTTAAGGTTTTTCGAAACAAGTATAGTTATAATCGCTTATATATATATATATATATATATATATATATATATTTGATAATATCTTTTATAACTTTCTAGAAATATAGCCCGTTTAATGAAAGCGTTAAAACTAATCCATAGTCCTGGAGTTCAGAACCTTTAGACGTTGGCACGAAAGACTAAAAAGCAATAGTTGTTTCAAGTCAAATCGAAAACGTAGATTGAAAGAAAAATCGCTTATATATATATATATATATATATATATATATATATATATATATATATATATATATATATGACCGGATGTAATTCAAATTTTAATTTCCGGTATCGATGTCAATTAAGATTTTCCGTCGCAAACTTAATTTTGAAGGCTAAATAAGTCCTCTGAGTAAATAGTATCATTGGCTGAGACTAAGAACTACAATTATACCTACGTAGAGCAAAACCCAAAGCAAATAAATAAAAGGGCTGAAAACCTGATTTTGATCAGACCCGATAGGATATCAGGGTATCGATTTCCGATGTCGGAGTCAAATAAGTCATCAAAGTATAAACTAACCTAAGTAAGTCCATGAAAACTTATCGTGCCCATCGGGAGTCAAATTGGAGAAAATGTACCTATACTGGTGGCTGAATATCTACTATCGGGGAAAATGAGTCATCTGAGAAGATCTACTAATGTTTTAAATTAAAAACTATAATTTTACCTAGTTAGAGAAAATTCTGCCGCAAGAACCACGATAAAAAGGCTGAAATCCTGATCTTGATCAGACCTCATTGGATATCGGGGTATCGATTTCTGATATCCAGGGGGAAATCGGAAGAATATGGAGCCCATGACCAGACCAGAAGCCTAAAGAATATTTGTGTGAAGTTTGGTGAGACTCAGATACAAATTGTGGATTTCTATAAAGGACATACATACATAAAACAGACACACACACACACACACACACACACACACACACACACACACACACACAAACATTTTGCCCTTTATATATATAGATTAATATTTTTACACTAGTAAATTTAAAACTAAAACAAATCGCCATAAGTGATAAATATCTACCGAGACAAATATTCGATATGGCCATTCCGCTTATTTTTACAGTTATTGCGTTGATAAATATGAAGCGGTAGTTTCAAAGTGGTAATAGACTTTTTGCTATCCTAACGAATTAACTGCTTGTATCTTATCTAATTGCTTGACTTCGTAAATTTCATTTTTTAGTCTCGTTCTTTACAATAACATCTCTTTTGCCATGTTTGATTATAGATTTCTCTCTAGAGCAAGCAAAATTATTCAATGCGTATGATGAAAATTTTGGGATTCAAAGCAGTGCACGGATAATAAATCTGACATTAAAATAAACTAATAAGTAAATACCACAAGAAATGCATCAGAGATCTCATTGCTGATTCATAATTTATACAAATAAATATGTAGCAAGTAATCCATACAAAGTAATGTTTACAATTTCGCTGAAGCGCGGACCGCCTCTTACAATTAATTCCTTATCATCTGAATACAATATGAAATGTAAAAAAGGTAAATATTAAATTAACATAAATTCAGAGAAAACTAATTTTAATATCCATTGTTTCTAATTTACACTATATACATCGTTGGAATATGTTGACCTTATCTTTATTGACATATTCACGATCTTTCGGCCTTTGTACGCTCCGGTTTTATTCATGTGATTTACTCACTGATGAGCCACGGATATACGGCCTAGTGGATAAAGGCATTGGTTCAGTGATCTAAACACGTCACTTTGTAGTGAACAAAGCAAATTCTAAATTTAAAATTCGAAATCTGACTCATTGATTTTGTTAGAAAAAAAAGAAAAAGAAACATATTTACAAACTTTGCGCACAAAATACCCGAAATTTCACTCCTCAATGTGAAATGTTTTTCAGCCAATAAAAAACTAGAAAACATCTAAAAAAAGCCAAAAGTTAAAAACAAAAATTCAAATAATCTTTAATTATAAAAAAAAAACAACAAAAGAAAAACACACACACATTCTTTTAACGGACCCTTTTTAACGAGCCGACGCGAAGTTTTTTGTCGTCCTATGGGAAGCTCAGAATTACACCGGTTGTGAATTCTCAAATGGCCTTTTTGGAGCCCGAGGAAAACGAAATAATGATAACAAGACAAGAAGTTTGCAGTACGAAAATACAAGTATAACTAACACGTCCCTCGACAAACGTCAAGCGATCATATTATTATTGCCTCTCTCTTTCTCTCTCACCTCCTTCTTTTTCAACGTTCACTAATCTACGTCATAAACGGCCGTTACCCTAAAGATTGTATGAATACTTCAAAGACTCTCCTACCAAACAAACGCTCATGCATACATACAAATATACATACATACATATGTACACACATACGCATAAACTCTTTCCAACAAATTAATATTATGAACATTTTAACGACCTTGTATTAACCAAAAAGCATTACTTTTTTGTAAAAATATTAATTCATATATATATATATATATATATATATATATATATATATATATAGATATAGAAATGTAACAATTTTTAGTCAATTAAGAGGAATTGTGGAAAACAAAGGGTTGTAGATGATGTGTATAGCCCTGAGTAAATAGGGAAAAGGCTGGGGAGATAAAGAAGAGGTCTGGAATAGCTAGTTTTTGGTTTCAGTTTATTTTATGAGAATACAATTAGATTTCAGATTATGGAAACCCCGCCAATTGTATCGAAAGTGGAACTATTAAATATTTATTTATCAATAACTATCATGTTTATCAAAGGTATTTTATAGGTATTATATATATATATATATATATATATATATATATATATATATAATTGTTATTTCTATATGCAGTTTTATTTTCTTGCTTTGTACCTCTCTTATAGTGGGCTATTTACTAATAAGGCCAAATCAAACTAATATGTTTCAACAAACATACACATCACTGTAACAGATAATCCACTATAAATTGGCAAATTCCAACGTCTAAAGAACGCGCACCCCATTGCAACACTGGCGACCCCACCAACCTCTGAAAAGGAACACGCAATGAAAGAATCATTTCTTCAAACTAAACTCAAAGGTTTCAATACCTGGCTACAGCAGGGGAACAATAACTTAGAGAGTTGAATTACTAAAATGAATTAACTGAAACTGAGAGATACAAAATGGCATGACATGCGAACTTAGAACAATCTACCTTCTTTGAATAAATAAAGGCATTTGGTTCGAAATTTTAACCTAAAACACCTGAAGAACTCCGGGGTGTAAATAGGCCGAAACGTCATGAATATGCCAATAAATATGAGTAAGCCTATCCAAAATATATAAATAGTTAAAATAGTTATTATACACTCTGAAATAAAGATATATATTACTAATTATTGAGAATGTGGGGCAATGTAAGAGAATTAAGATTGTATAATTTCAGCCAAATAGCCCACGGAAGACAAAGATGTATCTTCTCCCTGGACTTTTTCAAACTTAAAGTGAAACAATCTTGATAAAATAAGAATTCCTACCAGGATACATTATTTGTGGTCACATTCTTAGCATTGGGTATGCAGATGAGACAATGGTGATAGCATTCACAGAAATCTAACTACAAAATTACTTACACAATGAAGTCGATGAAAAGAGAAGAATCTACTAAACATCAAATGTAAGAAGATAAAATGTATCGTATGAAAAAATCTATATGCGAATTTCACTTTGGAGATACCAAAATTAATCTAGTGCAACAATTTAAATATCTATGAAGTGTTTAACAGAGGATGGAAAATACGGCATAGAAATTCGAAAGTGCATTGTGATTAATTTACAACTGTTAAGCCAATTATTAAGAAACAAAAACAGTGGATAACAATAACATAGTTTAAAAGACGAAATTTACTAATGGCTGCAAATTCCAGGAAGTTATGAACAGCTCTGATCACCCACACCCTAAAAGAACACGGCAAAAAGAAAAAGAAACAAGATGTTGGGAAACACAGGTGCGTATCTCCCTTTGGTGAAGGTAAATCAGGTGGGCCGCATGACAGCCGATTCGTGACGTCAATCCATACTGTGACCTAAGCGCAAGTCATTTTCCGGTTCGTGGACAGCAATGAAACGAGGCTGCCCTAGCAGGATCAATGCTGAGACTAAATCTATTTTCCGAATAGCTTACAAGTACACGATGTCGTTTCCGTTTGACCCGTTTAAATTTAGGGTAATAAAATGGTTTCTCCAGATCAGAAGTATCTTCAAACTATATGTAAGACATTTCTTTTCTGTTTTTTCCTTATATTTTGCTTTGCTGTAGAGATATGAGAAATATTTCTGGTCCAGAGGACATCCACATAAAGAATAAGCGCATATGTTAGGCCACAAAAAACTCCCAAACCGACCAAGCATAAATATTAATGGAATACTTGAACCAATAATACAGAGTGCTAGAGAAAATCTATAATAAAATATTGTGATATAATGTATGTTAAAAAAGATGTTTACTGAGACATTAGGTTTATAGGTCAGTACTGCAGGTGTGGTGCAATGGATTTCGACTCGAAACGTCAAATCGGGGAGCCGAGTTCGAATTTGAAATTCTTGCATTCACTTGCGCACAAATAACCTTGGTAAAGATATTAACCCGTCTCTTCCCTCCAGTTATGGGTTAAATAATAAGGACAGTTTGGGTTCTATAGTCTTGGTCGGCAACCAGTCTAGCGTAGAAAGCAATGGCAACTTACTGCAGGATAATCTTCTGCCCAGTCAGTCATGTCTCTTTCGACACATAATCGCCTACTACTGCCTTGCTTGGGGTAAAACAATAAAAAAAACATTTGAATTTCGAGGGCATTTTGGAAAGTCAGTTTGGAATGTTACTAGGAATACAGATTTACTTTTATGCCTGGAATCAATCTTAGAGAAATATCGTTTTTCACGCCAACACTTCTAATAAAAGAATTCAACAATAAGTGCATTTTGTGCTTAATGTACACGATAAAAAATATTACGTCCCACTTTCTTCATTTCCATGACTGTAAATAAGTAAAGAATGTCTCATTTATTCAATGAAAATACAAACACGCTAAATTTTGGTTTCCTGGCGTACAGAAAAATAGTGGTATGTGTGTGTGCGATAGAGTTTGAAATTTATATTTTCCAAAAAGCTTTGCACGTACATTATTTATATTGTTCATGCGGAGTGTTGTCCTCATCATTATTGCCGCATTGATATTCCCGACGTTTCGCCTGTCATGCGGCAGGAGCGTACATCAGCCGAAACGTCGTGAATATCAATATCGCATTAAAGATAAGGACAACAGCCCGAACAATGTAAATATTACATAATCACAGAAACATAGACAAGATATTCATGATACTTTCAGCATTCTTTTGTAGAACCACACATCTTTTTTTCAAGTTTCGACATCATCTTCACCAAAATTGCTCTGCATTCATTACTATATACGGATATGAATTATATTAATTATATGAATATATATATTATTATATGAATTAGATTCTGTATTTTCCGAAATGTTTTCACCTTGTTACTGACAGGCGGTGATCTTTAGTATTTTAAATTGGTATCGGGTTATTAGCACAATGCGTTATTGTATTCTTTAATGTGAAATAACTGCCGTTTCTAGAACTTTTGCAGTGACCAAATTTTGAATGTGAACACAAGCAGTAGTTTATGCGTTTCAGAAGATGAATTTTTTCCGTGACCCTCAGTAGGTCTTTACGATTGTTGATAAAAATAATTAGTACAGATATTATTTACTATGCAGAAAGATATTTTAATAATGAAAACTGCTAACAAATTGAGTCAAAATTAGTTTTAAAAATTTTGAGGAAGTACGTTTCTAGTAATACTTACAATACTTTGTAAGTTTTCAAAAGAAAATTAAATATATAACAAATAAATGTTTAAAATTTGAGATAGAAGATATCTGTAAAAAGACAACATCAATAAAGAAAAGTAAAACTTAACCATCCGTCCACAGAAGGCAATAAAAAAACCCTCAGAGGATGAAAAATAAAATATTTGCTTTAAAGGTTTAGCTCGAAATGATTATAATTGTCTATGGAGGGCGTAATGATAATATCTTATAATATTAACGTCCTGAAATTATTGCAATATAGCTACAACGCTTTATTCTGATATCAAACAATGATTCATAAATCACTTGGTTTAATTGCTTACACAAAGATCACTATAACTTTTTATGTTTTTCATGCTAGCACTGAGAAGTTTTTTCTTAATACTGCACTTAGAATAATGCTACGAATGCATTTTTTGCAATAATGATTTTTTCTCTTTAATGACGACAATTCTACTTCTGTCAAGGTCTTGCGCGCAGAATCAATGCATCAAAAGGATTTTACCCATAGTGCATTTTTATTCCTTTCAAGAACATGCATGCCCCAGAGCATTGACCTTGTTAATAGGAAGCAAAAGCTCCGTCCATTATTGATTTTCATAATATGAATTTTGTTTTTTATGGCTAAATACGAATTATATGAATAAGAAATATAGTATTTCGGACACTGTCCATATGCTCTTAACATATGTATAATTTTACGCGTATATTATTTTATGAGAGTGAAATCTAATCTTGATTTTTCATTAAAGACAGTATTCTTAAATGTTATCTTAAGTAATATATGAAAAAACACATTTTTCAATGATTGAAGGTTTTGCTCTTTCGTTGATAATTTTCCGATATAAATATAACGCACGCATTGAGAAAAATTAAGACTGCAATTTTTTTGAAACTGTCTTATTCATTATGTAAATTAAATTCGTTTCTATAAATCAATATATTATCTGAAAAAATAGAAACCTAGATATGAACAGATGGATTTCGCATTAAGGTACTTCACACAAGTGATGTGTTAAGATATCAGTTGTTGCTAATAAGCTAGGGAAAACAAACCTGACGTATGTTTAATACTAGGATTAGAAACTATACCATTTTCATAACAATGATAATCGAACAATATATAAATATCTGTCTAAGATTGATTACATTAAAGAGAAAAATTTGAAAAAAAAAGTTAACACTTCGGCGATATATGCATAACACTTAAATTAATTGTTTTCTTTCGGTCACTGCCGTGTGTATACGCCGCTTATATACAACACGCTAAAATTTCCCTTCTCTGATTCTATGTGCCTGAATGACACTAAATTGGTCGAGTTTCGATGCGAGCCAGAGGCAAGTGGATGCCTAGTTACACTGATGAGCTGTGATACAGAAAAACAGGCTTGTATGTGGATGACGAATATTATGCTCTCTTTACGATTGAGCACTCTAGAGTGAAAAATTTGAAAAAACAAAACAAAAAGCACGATATATGCATAACCCTTCAGCAATGAATTGAGTTCTTTCGCTGACTGGCGTGTGTAAACGCCACTTATATACAATACGCTAAAATTTCCCTTCTTTATTCAGGGATTAGCGACTCAGACTGACAATAAATTGGTCGAGTTTCGATCCCGGCCAGAAGCAAGTGAATGTCTAGCCACACTGAAAATACAACGAAACAAGCTTGTATGTAGATGACGTATATATATAAGAGAACCAACAGTTTTACGATTCCGAGTTCTCCAACATTTACTTTTTTAAGATTCCTTTAAGTCAGATCAAAAATATAAAATGTTTTTTTCTTTTCGTTTTTCTTTTTTCTTTTACAAAATGATGAGATACAGAGAAAACAAATAGAACAAGTCTGTAACAGTAATTAATACATTAACGGAAATGGAGTCTAGATAGGGGTTTTGATCGACTGACTTTTTGCCCTTAAGATTGAAAAAGAAACCATCTATTCCTCAAAGATCTAATTTTTTCATTTTTTTTTTGGTGTGTACACGCCATGCATGCGTGTATTTATGTACAAACATATGCATACGTATGGGTGTACTGTGATAATAAACGAACCTCTTACCTTAGAATGTACACGTCATTACTCAACTTAAATTTAATTTAAAACCTAATCGAAAATTGGAAACAAAAATTAGAAACCTTTTCAACTTATATTTACGTTGTAATAAAATCTCTTACTTGCCAAGTTATTTCATAATGTGGGAGATCATGGCTGCCCACAGCCTCTTCTCTTCTGTTACTTTCAGAGTTTTTCACTCTTTATATTCGTTTTTATTCTTGTTCTTTTACCTGTAACCTAGCTTGATTACATGATTTTGTCACTGCATATCTTACTTCCATATACCGTATTCTTATTAAAACTGACAAAAGATCTATCTCATTATCTTCCCTGTAATTTCAACTCTTTCAGTATGAATGAAACTATAAGGTTCCTATTTTAATTTCGTCTTCCTTGTTGCTTAAATATTTTCTTATTTTTCGCATTAGTGTGTATGAAGTTGCTTCTTCATTTTTGAGGAAATGGTTCAGCATTAGCTGCAGTATAGCTGTTTAGATCTGACATAACAATATGGCTGTCTTTGTATCTCTAATGATATTATTCTATACCTGCATACTTCGTATAGGTCTTAGAAAACACTCTTTTATTTGCCGACGCAGATAAGCTGTACGAAAGTACAATCCCTGAGAAGTTTCTTTGGCACTGACATCAAAATTTTATAGACGTTAAGGTCATTCAGACAGAACATGAATAGCGGGTAAACAGATCAATTCATTCGAAACAAACACTATGTAGTTCTTCTGGGTATCTTAACATTTCAATAGACAAAACAATGATAGCGAAGTGGTGTTAAGATCAGTGTAAGCTTTCGTATGCTGATATACATGGGTATTTTAGAGCTTGAAAGATACCAGTAGACTGTTGCTTATATATAGAAGAAAAGTATATCATAAAAATATATTCTAAAAAGTCGATTATTGAAATCTGCATGAAATCAGAGAACAGCGTTGGAAAATATTTGTTGAATGTTGATTCCATCAGCATACTGGACGAAAAATATGGATATGGAAATGTATAAATAAAAATTTATGAATTCGATTTTGCCTTCATTTAAGTAATATCAACAAAACCCAAATTATAGAAATATCAATCAAAATCAAGATAACTTGAAGTTCAGTGAGTCACTTCCAGACGTAATATATATAAACATTATAAAAGAAAATTTTGCCGACATTTTAAACGTTAAATGAACAAATTTCAGTGAAGTATTTCAAGGCAAAAGAGAATTGCACAATACACACACACACACACACACACACACACATATATATATATATATATATATATATATAACGAAAATTAACGAATATTGACGAAACTGGTTATAAACAACAGACAATTTGAAATGATTTGTTTGGATATTATTTTTTATCAATGCTCAAACCTGTGACCCCTATCCACATAGGGGAAGTCATCATGTGATCTGGCGCGTCTTAGACATCTCGACCACGAAGGACGATCAGTATAAACGAATCCTGCCAAATGACACATTTTCGTAACAAAAATTTGAAGCAAATAATCAGGCCGGTAGAAATAAATATATAATACTGTTTGATTATAAACAGAATGTCTACTTAAATAGGAGTATTGATCAAAAATAATGTTCAAACAAATCATTTCATATATATATATATATATATATATATATATATATAATGTGGAGTTAAAAAGGTTTTGTGCAAAACTGTTTGTTTTGTCTGTAATTTTAATGTCAAAAGTTTACCATTTTGGTAAGCAGGTTCTTATCATAAAATGCCCGATATCGATAGATTTAATGCAAATAATTTGTCAATTTCTACTGAGCAGGTTTTTTCTATCTTCGAAGTTTCGTGGTGATACCATTATTTCTTTACTCATTGAGTCTAGGTTTATATATATATATATATATATATCTGCAGAAAAGCAAACGGATCTCGACATGTGAAGTCACAAGTTTATTCGCTTGATGAGAGTCAACTTTTGACCCGAAACAAGTGTATCAACACAAATACCATTATGGATATTTAATATAACATACAAAAAGCAAGTAATAACTTTGCACTTTTTCTCCTATATCAATTTCCTTCGTTGGAACCAACCCTTATTTCTGTTTTTAATATATATATATATATATATATATATATAGATACGAACGGCCATAATTATTAGGCTACCACATTTAAAAAAAATATGTCTTTCATACTATTGTTTAGTATTTATTGCCAAGAGAATAATTGTAAAAGAAACTAGAATGGTTCTTTTGTTAATACTGTACAATAACATATGCATCAAATGAATTTATAAATAATTTAATAATTACTATATTGCACTTTCATCAATGAAAGAATGAAGAAAACTTAGGGTGATTTGGACGAGTTCATCTTTTCTTCCTTTCCTTGTAAAATTTGTAAAGTTTTTGTAAAATTTTGCAATAATAATAAAAAAAGAACAATTCTTTTTTCATTTAAAATTATCCGCTTGGCAATAAATACTAATATGATATACATTCAATTCTTTAAAAAAAACTGGGGTGGCCTAATAATTAAGTTATTTTAAGAGTAGTAGAAACAAATGAGTTAAGAGCCCACATATTTACTTTTACCAAGCGTACTCGATACTTAGTAGACCAATATTTATAGTTATAATTTATTTATAAGTATTCACAAAAAAAACATATATTATTGCAACACAATGTTGTGTTTCAGTACTCCTTGTATATAACTCATTAGGCAGGTGAATATATTACTGTAAGGAATTGATATATATATATATATATATATATATATATATGTATGTATGTATGTACGTTACAATTTTTAAAATGAGAATCATATTAGATACCATATCCAGTCAATTAAGAGGGAATGTGGAAAACAAAGGTTGTACTAGGTTAACCTACAGAAAAAAAGTAGATGATGAGTAGAGCATTGAGTAAAGAGAGAAGAGGTTGGGGAGAGAAAGAAGAGCTCGGGAATAGCTAGCTTTTTGGTCTCAGTTTATGAAATATTTATGAGTATACAATTAGATTTTAGACTATAAAAAGCCGGCAGTTGTGTCGAAGGTGGTTGTGGAACAGTTACATATTTACTTATTACTACTATCATGTTTTTACAAGGGTGTTTCATAGGTATATTATGAACAGAAATGTATTGAAATAAGCATACGTAGACGACATAGCAGGCTATACATCAGTTGAATTTGAGAATAATTATATAATAATGACAAGTGTAGTAATTTTATTGTAGAATCTAGTTATATATTATCAAAAATATATTAACTATACTTTAGGATATATATACGACGCTCGTGACATGAAAGTTTCTTGTGTTTGTTTAACAGGTTTCTTTTAGGGAATTTAATAAATTGAATTTTTTTCTGTAAACACAGGAAACAAGGCTCATGTCAAGATTTACGAGTTCTATTTTGTTATTTTTTTTAACTTCGGCAGTTTATTGGTTACTTTTAATTGCCAGTATTGTGTGGAAAGTGATGTGCTATTGCGGTATGCCTGATTTTTCAAAGATTAAATTGACTGGCACCAACAAAAATTTAAACGGAGTTTTAGTCTGTTTGACGGAAAGACTTTATAACTGTTGGATTTTCTGTGATATAAATATTGCTTTAGTAGACTACAGATTCAGTTAGACATCTCTTTTCTAATAGATATTCAATCGGTTTTAAACTACTTCAAGTATTGGTATTATTATCCACACATTTTTCAGATGGTCCCGATTAGTTATGTTATATTGGTTTAAAATTTTGTCATGTTTTTTTATGGTCATTTCTAGGTAATCCATACAGCGAAAATGTAATTTAAAAGAATTTCTGTAAAAATATTGCTAAGGGGGTTATTTCTAAGGATGCGATTCTCGACTAGTATGAAGAATTTATTTACCAACTTAGAACTAACCATTTGGTTAAATTGGGGTGTATACTAAATGGTTTTTTCTATTACTGTTATTATTGCAATAACAATTGTGTTTGATATATTAATGATAGGCCACACACACACACACACGCACACACACACACACACACACACATATATATATATATATATATATATATATATATATATATATATATAAATGATGCCGAATGACAAAGAAGGTTTCGCAATATAAAAGAACGTATTCTTCTACAACTAATACGGCGCGAATATTATATTGTCTTTTTGGGACGCACACCTAACTCCCATGAGCATGGAACAGGCTTGCCTCCCGGAGAGTAAAACGCTACGCCTGCTTGGCCTGACACTTTCAGCAGGCCTCAAGTGGAATGACTACATCGAACCCATTGCTAAATCCGCTGCTATGAAAGTCGGTTCTCTGTGCAGGTCCCGGAAGTTCTTTCCCTCTGAATCTATCCTGCAGATATATAAATCTACCATCCGCCCGTGTATTGAATACTCCTGCCACATCTGGTCGGGTGCCCCTGCATTTCTCCTCGGGGTTCCTGACAAAATACAACGGAGAATCTGTAATGTGATCGATACCGACTTGGCTGACCGCCTGCAGTCACTCTCTCACCGGCGTGACGTGGCTTCCCTGTGCCTCTTCCATAAATACTTTCACGGCTTCTGCTCCGGTGAAATTAGATCACTGATGCCCTCTAGATAAGAATTTGCACGAAATACTAGATTAGCAAGTAGGTCTCACCCTTTTACAGTTAAACCGATAAAATGTAACCGCAATTTCTACTCCAATAGCTTCTTTTCTCGCACTCCCCGCTTGTGGAATTCCCTTCCGCATACTTGCTTCCATGACAGCTACAACCTCCAAGAGTTTAAATGTAAGGTCAATAGACACCTCCTGACACACTAACTCACACCCACTCTCTCCAACTCTCTCCCTATGTACATCCTAAGCCGTCTATCACCCTCCTTCTGACATTTCCTATAGCCAATCTCTCTATGTAACTCCCTGCGCTATAGTGGCAGTGGAATGCCTTGCTTGGTGTGACACGATTAAAAAAAAAAATTCTCCAACATTTGGATATTTATTATGTTGGTTCTAAGCTTTCGGCTCACATGAGCCATTTTCATAGAGGTTACAGAGACGTTAACATAAAAACATCTACCATCAAAGATGATTTTATCTTGTGTTGACATACTTTGCTAAGCAATGATAACAGTTGCCAAATAGCAAACGTGGTTTGTAAATTTTAATGCGGTTCTATGACGTCACACCGCGTGAGAGCACGAAATGTTAACAGAACCATATATTTAAATGCAATGTAATGTGTTTTGACCAGATTTAAATGTGATTAATAAAATCATGTTTAAATCTGGTCATAACATTTATTAATCACGTTTAAATCTGGTCATCACATTACATTGCATTTAAATATATGTTTCTGTTAACATTTCGAGCTCTCACGCGGTGTGACGTCATATAACCGCATTACAATATATGTTTAGAAAATTTACCACTAACTCGCACCCATTCTCTCAAACACTCTTTTATGTACCTCCTTATTCGTCTATCACCCTCCTTCTGACATTTCCTATATCCAATCGCTCTCTCCGCACTTTCCCTATGTAAACCCCTGCGCTATAGTGGCAGTGGAATGCCTTGCTTGGAGTGAAATTATTAACAAAAAAAAAAAAGAAATTTTTTTTTTCTCAAAAACAAAACACTGTTGCCCCCCCACCACCACGTTTTCTGAATCAATGAATGACCAATATATAAGAATGATACAACGTCAAGGACGAGGGAGGTTGTATCTAGAACAAACTCACTGCTGCTGTAAATTTGGTGTCCCCACTTACGGCGCCTTTACTCAAAGACGATTAAAACTTCAAAATTTTGGGACGACGATTAAAACCTTTCAAATTATAATTCATTTTCGCCGGGGACCATTCAACCTAGGTTCTTCACACAAATACTTAAAGCAATTTCTGTCAGTGATTACTACTGAATCTGATCTTTATTTCTCTTCGCTGTGGAACACTCAACCAGACCTTATCGCATAAATTAATTTTGAAGTCGAATTTCACAAACCTCTTCTTCATCTTTGTTCTTTCGTCTTCACCGGCATTAACAACAAATAAAATCTGCAACAAACGCCTCTCTCGAAAACAATAGGACCGGACCCAAGTGTAAATAAAATATAAAATATATTCTTTTTTTTTTCCATACAATGACGTCTGGCCAAACCAAGTAGAGACATTGCTGTGAAGAGAGGAGGAGGTTTTTATATCTGTACTGTCAGTAAACCCCACATCAGTAAAACCCGATTTAAACTCAAGCATTATTTTTGAGGGTTGTGTTTAGACTCTTTTAAAACTAAATTAAAATTTCTACTAGTTATTTCTTACTGTTGACTCAATGCCACTTCCACTCCACAGACAGCTGTTATCTGGTACAAAATGTTCTGAGGTAGGAGATGGCAAAATCCAAATATATTTTTTATCATCCGCAACTGGTTAATTTTTCAACAGAAACATATTTTATTCAATTTTCAAATATCTGCTTACTAATCGCAAATATACTTGATTGTCAAAAATTTCATACTGCCCAAACATATCGTAACAATGAATATTCAAAAATTGAAACGTTTATAATAGACACATATGAATTGATTAGAAAATACGTAATAAGCAAAAGAATTCAGGCAATTAATACGGCGGAAATTGTTCAAGTCAACTAGAATAGACATTAGTACAATAGATACGATGTAACTAAATGGCGCCGTAATTCTTAGTGACCTTCTTCTTCATGAGCCTACAACAAGTAAATTGCTACAAACACATTTTTACGCTGATGTTAATGAAAAATATTCCCCTGACATAAAATCTTATACTTTGATTATTATTTTATAATTTTATAATTATTTTAATAATTTTATTCCTAGTGAGTATTATGTTTCGCATTGTTTTAGTAAATATTGCATTTATTCCTGAAAAGCACCTAGCTTTTCAGAAATAAATGCAATATTTATTTAAGTGTTGAAGCATACAATTAAATAGTAAAAGCCTTACATGCTTAAGGTGAAATTTACTAAATTTACTTATTTCAAATTCATATGGGTAAAAACTCACAAAGCTAGTTTTGTGCATGTAGGGTATATATATTTTTTCTAAACATATAAGAGACAATTAAGGTCTATTATGTTTAATCATGAGCCGTTCTAAGCAACGGATTTTGGCTTTAATTTCAGGTGAAAATAAAGACAAAATTACCGCCTGCAGTATCTCTCACGTCGGCGTGACGTGGCTTCCCTGTGCCTCTTCCATAAATAATTTCATGGCTTCTGCTCAGACGAACTTAAATCACTGATGCCCCCCAGATGTGAATTTGTACGAGATACTAGATTGGCAACTAGGTCTCACCCTTTTACCGTGAAACCGATGAAATGTAACCGCAATTTCTACTCCAACAGTTTCTATCCTCGCACTTCCCGCCTGTGGAATTCCCTACCGCATCCTCCAGGAATTTAAATGTAAGGTCAATAGACACCTCCTGACACACTAACTCACACCCACTCTCTCCAACTCTCTCCCTATGTACATCCTAAGTCGTCTATCACCCTCCTTCTGACATTTCCTATAACCAATCTCTCTATGTAACCCCCTGCGCTATAGTGGCAGTGGAATGCCTTGCTTTTTTTAAAAAAAAAATTCTCCAACATTTGTATATATTTTTATTATTTTGGCTCTAAGCTTTCGGCTCACATGAGTTATTTTCATAGAGGTTACAGAGACGTTAACATAAAAACATCTACCATCAAAGATGATTTTATCTTGTGTTGACATAAAACTTTGTTAAGCAATGATAACTGTTGCCAAATAGCAAACGCGGTTTGTAAATTTTAATGCGGTTCTATGACGTCACAACGCGTGAGGGCTCGAAATGTTAACAGAACCATATATTTAAATGCAATGTAATTTGTGTTTTGACCAGATTTAAATGTGATTAATAAAATCATGTTTAAATCTGGTCATAACATTTATTAATCACGTTTAAATCTGGTCATCACATTACATTGCATTTAAATATATGTTTCTGTTAACATTTCGAGCTCTCACGCGGTGTGACGTTATCGAACCGCATTACAATATATATTTAGAAAATTATCTGTTGCCTAGAAACACTATATATATATATATATATATATATATATATATATATATATATATATATATATGCGACTATTATATTTATATACGCTCTATCCTTGATATTGAGCACTTTAAACCATTAAGTGTACTATACCTTACAACTATATTTTATTATATACAGGCGGTGGTTATAATAATAGAAAATCAGAGTAAATTTATTTCAATATGAGATAGGACTACTTTTGGGAGTAATTACAGTTTGAATTCTGAGTGCGAACGGCTCTTACAAAGACTGAATTCTTTCGAGAGGAATGTATATCCATTCTTTAGCTAAAATAATCTCCAAGTATTTCAATGATGATGGTGGAAGATAACCGTGGTGATACCGAGCAAAAGCGATTGGACCGGATGTTGGCGCTTTCATGACCAAAAAGCAAATGACCAAAAGACGTCGCTGCGCCGCCAGCTCCGCGCAGATGTTTCCGTTGAAAACTAAAAATTAATTAAATATTAAATTTTCGGTTCGCGAGCCTACTGTGGAACTCGCTCCCGTATTCTTGCTTTCCTGACGGCTACATCCTCCAGAAATTTAAATGCAAAGTCAATACTCATCTACTAACCACTGGACTCTAGCTTTCTCCCCACCCCTGTATAACCCTCCCTTTCTCTCCACCTATGTATCTGTCATCGCACCTGCTTTCTCAGCTTTCTATTGTTCCTTTCTAACTAGTTTGTACTCCTCACTCTTTTCTAATTAATCTTTTTACATTTATGTAGCCCCCTGCACATCAGTGGCGTTTCCGCCTTGCTCTGGGTGAAATGATTAAAAAAAAAAATTATATATATATATATATATATATTAGGACCGTGAATAATTTCTAGCTGATTTTCACGAAAAGCAATGTTTGATATACAAAAATTAGTGAGAAACATGTCAATGAAAGTATTGTAAATCTCCATCCACTGCTGTTTCTCATCTTTCTGTCTGCATTTGAATTTCACGTCGGAAAATGACACGTCTTTTGAGGCTTACCGTGAGTTCACACATTTTTTGGCATCTTCATAAGTACGAAAGTGCTACTAAACCAGGACGGTGCAATGCTTGGTGAATATGGCAGGTGGGTTAGAACTTTCAGCATTTCTAAGTAAGTTTTTCACCCGTTTTACAATAAGTGGCCTGGAGTTGCTATGTTGCAAAATCTCTTTGTCGTGTCTGCTCGTATAGCGGTTGTATTTTCTTCAATTCTCGATTTGATTGTAGTCGATTGCAAACTCCTGTGATGGGTACGGCCGGTTTAAACGGCTAATAATTAACTACACCCAGTTCATCTCACCAAATGCAGAGCAGAAGATTTAAATCATGTATATTCGGCTTTTCCAGGCTTATTTCACGATTTTCTACGCTTTAAACTTTTTTTCACAAGCTATTTTCCCGTTTCGGAGTTGTTGACTGTATCGTAAGAAACAATGCTACACAGTTCACATTCTGTGAATTTAAAGATTTTTGTCAGCCATCCCCGATAGAACATATTATCACAACGCCATATCACACAAGAAGTAGTGGACAGACAGAGCGTTTTGTGGACACTTTCACGAGAGCACTGAGAAAGGCGAGAGGTACACTCACCGATACGGCTATGCAGCAATTTTTTGCAGGTGTATCGTGAAATTCCTGTTCACAATCAGTCAGTTAAGTGCCATACGTAATACACGCTTGGGCAATCATGTCTCGAAAGAAACATGATTGACTGGGTAGAAGATTATCCCACAGTAGGTTGCCATTGCTTTCTAAGTTAGACCGGTTGCCGACCAAGGCTATAGAACCCAATCTGTGCTGTTATTTAACCCATAACTGGAAGGAATGGACGGATTAATACCTTTCCCAAGGATATTTGTGCGTAAGTGAATGCAATGAATTCAGCGGGAATTCGAACTCGGCTCCCCGATTTCTCGTTCCGAGGCGATATCCAATGCACCATGCACATCCCGGTATCCAATAAACCACGTTCACAATACAATGAAAAAGATATTGTTGAAGCAGCTGTTCACACTTGACAAGACACCGTTCAACATCTCTCGGTTTCACCTTGTACAGCACACAATTTCCTTGCTTTTAAAACATCTCTAATGTTTTCAAAAATTTCGAAAATTCTGTAAACAACTATAATTCTGCTTCCAATTAAGTTTGCGCCTGATATGCGTTTTCTTGAAGTAATTCCTCCATATCTTTGTCTTCATATATTTTCGATTTGTCAGAGCGTTCTTTACCTTCAATATCAAAATTATTATTTTGAAGTGTCTGTATAAATCTCTGCCATGGTTTTTCGACAGAGCATGGTTGTCTGTAAGTCACAACAAGAATTCTGTGCGCTAAAGCGGCAGATTTAATTTGAATAAAGTCAGTCAGTTAAGTGCCATGCGCAATACACGCTTTGGGCGATCATGTCTCGAAAGAGACATGACTGACTGGGCAGAAGATTATCCCGCAGTAGGTTGCCATTGCTTTCTGCGGTAGACTGGTTGCCGACCAAGGCTATAGAACCCAATCTGCCCTGTTATTTGAGACGGATTAATACCTTTCCCAAGGGTATTTGCGCGTAAGTGAATGCAAGGAATTCAACTGGAATTCGAACTCGGTTCCTCCGATTTCTTATTCCGAGCCGATATCCACTGCGCCACAACGCACATCCGCTTGAATAAAGTAGTGCAGTCAAAATCCCCGCAAATACACTTTCTTTGGCACACAATCCGACATGTTTAACGCAATAAAAAACAATCTTTGTTTACACTTTGGCAAAATGGAATACACTGTATTTCAAGCTTATTTATATTGCTTTTTATACTACTTCATTATAGATGTGTTACTATCTTAATATTCACGCAAACAGTTCAGGGAAAACCATCCGATGGAAATTGCCAGAATTAAATAAATAGCTGTGATACAGCGAAACAGATCTGTCTACCGATGACAATAAACAATATATATATATATATATATATATATATATATTGTCATCCGCATACAGATCTGTTTCGCTGTATCACAGCTCATCAGTACGGCTAGACTCTGATTGCTACACAACCCAGGTTTCGAAACCCGACCGATTTGGGGTATAATTCCAGGTTACGAGGACTGAAGATTTTACTATTTTGAGTGCCCCGGGATTTATTTTAATACGAACAGTGCTCAATATAATAAATACTATAGATCTCAATATAATTATATAGTTATTTATTAATTGTACATTGTAACACGGAAATTTCTATATTTCTTTTCATCAGGCAATGTTTGATGTTGGTTGCACAGATGATTTACATTTAAATACAAAAATCATTGTTATGCTTTATATGTATATGGAAAGATATAAAATTTACATGTGTGTTTAATTTAACTAATCAGAGCGAAGAATCATTTTGGAAGTTGGCTCCAAAGAACTTTTTTCTCTTTTTTTTCCTCATTTCTCCCTTTCCTTATCTTAATTTTCTCCTTTCTTTTTTTCACTCCTTAACGTAATGTACAATTAATTCATAACTATGTATATATATATATATATATATATATATATAGGATTGTGAATTCATGTGCGTATATACATTTATCTTTGTACATGTATAAAAAATATATATTGGTATGCGTGTGTGTCTATACATTTGTCTGTATATGCACACACACGCACACTCACAAACACCACACACACACACACACACATAGATATATACATGCATGTAATTGTGTGTATATGTTAAATATTCAGAGGTTGTTAAAATATGCTTTAACAATATTTAAATATGTTTTTATCTGAATATATACGCCAGATAACTTTAATCGCAGAAGATTTTAATTTAAGCAGACATTAAATAAATGACAGAGATTTAATAACAACACCTATGCAGTTTTGGCCAGACTAATATTTGTAAAATATATTAGAGGCGTGAAGAAAACTTTATCCAATTATTATGGCATATATAAATAAAAATTATTGTTTTTGTAAATAGAGTTTTGGTAAAAGCCAAAAATTAACAGATTGCTTCTTATTAAATCTTTGTAAATTATTTCATGAATTCTTACATAAGCGATTCAAAAGGATAGTGTCGAGTTCAGCTTCAAGACAACCATCGCGACACCATAATTCTAAAGGCACCAAAATGTATTTATCGTCAAGATTTTTTTTTTACTTACGAATATCAAGGTGATAGAAAAATAGATTCAGGCATGAAAGTAGGGTTAGAGTTAAGGAACGGCCTTTTCTTTTACTCACGAATATAAAGGTGACAGAAAAATTGATTCAGGAATGAAGGTTAGGGTTAGGGAACGGCCATTTCTATAGATTTTTATATTTATATTTTCTTATTTTATAGTGCAGTATATATAGGATAAGAGATAAAATGCCACTCTCAATCACTAAAAGAGAAAATGTTTCTATAGTTACTATAATTTTCTAATTTCCTTCATACTGTAAACCCACAGGTCCATAATCCATTCATACAAAAGAAATTACTAATAGTGAAAGATTTGCCGTGAAACTTTCTCTCGCAAATAATTAACAAAAGTTTCTTGTTTGGGTTCCATATACACTGTCCAACAGAATAAACGGATTCTGATACTAATATGATAAATCTGAAAGATTTGGTGATTAAAAGCTTTCACTGGTAAAATTAATAGTAATATTAATCGTTCTCGGATTGGAAAAACTCACTATTTATTGAATAAAGAATGATTTTTACTGTCAGTTGAAAATGTTAAATAGTTTTACAGAGATAGTAAATCAAAAAATTAATTTTTTCATATCAATTAAAACAAATATCTCTTTCTCATACTGTTAGGAATTAACTTCCAATCATTTTGCGTTTGATAGAGTGGAGTTATTTTTTTAATAGACTTCCTTGACTTACGACAGATTGGACTTCGGGATACTCCAGAGCTCCGTACCGACGTTGCGACGTAACGCGATTTTCTCTCTCGGCCGTAAAGTCTCCACCATTTCACATCGATAGTGATGGCTTTCTTTACATCGAGGCACCGCCATCACATTACGCTTGTGAGCTATAATAAAGAGCCATAAGTTTCTTCAACACAAGAGAACACGAAAGAGTGGAAATGTATAACAATGGAATGAAGCGTACGACCAGAAACCGAGTAACGTGTCTTTATGCGCGAGACGAAAGGTAAAAATAGAAAAAAGAATAATTGTAATTACGTTGCAACCACGAATCGTCCTAGGTCGGAACTGTCGTAACCCAGAGTCTAACTTAATTTATCATTTAAACAAAAAAAAATTAATACTTACACGGTCAAATTAAGTATTCAAATTCAGTATTGATTCATACACTGTGTAACACGGCCAATCTTTCTCGCTGTTTCTCACTTTTTAATGTCTAATTTCAATTCCATGACGATGGCTTACCTTTTCTTCGAAGCACCGTCATCAGAAGTGGTTACATTACGCTTGGGGGCCGTAATGAAAGGCAACAAATTTCTCCAACGTAACAGAACACGAAAAATACAAAATACACTACAATGGAATATGGTATACAACCAGGACAAAACATTAAAGGAGATAGCGTCGTAACTACGAATCGTCATAAGTTGAGACTGTCAGAACCCGAGGACTTGCTGTATATGTTTTGCAGCTGAAAATGTTTACCCTTAAGCTTTTTCTTATTTTATAGTGCCGTTCATATAGGATAAGAGAGAAACTACCACTTTAATCACTAAAACTAGAAAATGTTTATATAGCTACGATGTTTTAGACATTTCTAAATAAACAGGTTGTCATATATAATATCAATATATGTCTAGATGTAGCGAGACTAAGAACATTGCAAAAGTTAAGCTTCAAATGAAAACTCTAGCCATTTACTTAAATAGAATGGTCAGACCGAGAATCTCATATATAAAATATATAAGGTATAAATATATTACTGAAAAATATTAACATTAAAAAAATGGTTACTAGACATTAGGTTTAAAAGTCCCAAAAAAATTCAGTGGTTTTTGTCCTTAAGTGGATATAGATGTTGGTTAGTTCCTGGGACTTGACCAAAAGAGTTGTGAGTTCAATACCAAGCTATAGCAGTGGTGAACAAGTAACTTGCAGATGAAGATAACTCATGACTTCCAATCGAGTCTTTACGCAAGGAATGAGAATGATATACCCCAGTGATTGTAATAAAGGGTTTGGTTCGAAATTCCTATCACCTGAAAAAGGCCGGAGCGTACAACGGTCAAAACGTCGTACAAATGGCAACAAAGATGAGGACAATAGTCCGAGTAATGAAAATATTACCTCATGTCAGAAATATAGACAAATACTAAAAGGGACCTGCTCTAATAAGTTGACCTTCTTCTTAATATTAAAGAAAACGTTAGGAAGGAAACTCCTATCAGTACTAGAAATAGTGATAAAAGATGACTTGAGAAATCTATTTTCAGAGAAAGATTTGATATATTTCAATTGAAATTAATGAAACCGGCAAAATCCATTATTTTCATTAAATAATTATGGATTAAAGCATAGAAGTGAAATGGCTAAAATCACTGAAGAGTTAGCTGGATCTGGTGTATATATAAGAACAGTTTAGCTATTTTTCTCTCTCTTTTGATACACTTCCTGTTTTTTCACTATCGTTAATAAATTTAGAATATTATTTTAGGAATTATAATCATCATTTTATTGTTGATCAATTTTGATCAGAATATTTATTTATAAACTGAAAATTAAAGATAGACCGATTTTTGTTGTTAAACAAAAGTAGTGATTTTTGTTACTGCTTGAAAGCAAATAACAAAAAACTCCCTTAAGAATCTAGTCTCTTTTACACATTAATTTCCTAATTTCATTAATCTTTTCACTCCAAGCAAGGGAATAAACATACTAAGATGCAAGGGCTGTGGTGAGCTTTAGCCAGCTTGTGAATTACCTTGTGTCAAATCGAGCTTACCGATATTGAAGAGTGTGAGAAAAAAAGATTAAAATGGTCTTGTTTGCATGAATGAATGTGAAATTTATTTAACGAGAGATATTGAATATAAAATTTTGTTTGTTTGAAATATACGTATTGGAAATCTGCATAAAGTCCCACTTCCTTGTGGGCGTGTTTTCAGAATTCATTTTTGTTCGTCAGTTGAATGATACGCAATGAATTTGTGAAAGAAAAGCCATGTCTCTGATTCATTTTGCGTGTATGCGCATGTGAACGTGCGTGCGTGCGTGCGTCCGAAAGTAGTAAGTGAAAAGCCACATCCATCGGGAAAAAAGAACGGAAGTGATTTCTGCTTTATTTGCCGACAATAAGAAGAAAAAAGAAGGAGAATACATGAATGCAGTAAGAAAGAAAAAGTGAGAGTGAGAAAATTCGTGTCTCCTGGACGGTGACTCGAGCAGATGTCTACTTACTCTATGAGGAAAAAGCAAAAACTCACGCTATTCATGTGTGTTTATAGATGAAATGTGATCGGTTTCTAAAGTCTTCTCTAAATCCAGATTTTTGATAAATCTGAAATTGTATCCAATTTCTTTTCGAAGACGTATGCGCATGGTTAAATATGATAAGCCAACTATGTCATGAAACTGATTTTACTTTTTGTGGTGAATGAATAAATATATACTTTTTAACTGACTCGTAAAAAAAGCAGGTGTGTGTAAATTTGGATTTTTTGTTCAGTTA
>JBBBDQ010001654.1:1912500-1930000 GCA_037127315.1 Ascarosepion bandense | reverse complement strand
ATTATAAACACATCAAAATACAAATACTTGAAACACTATTAGTAGAACAATAAGTACGGGTTAGGAAGTAATACTATAACTGGGATTCGCAATGATCGTACGGTAGCAGTCTTGGCTATCTCTGCCTATCGCTCTCCGCTTATCTGCTTATGCTGAACTCCTGCAGATCTCTCATTCTCAGATCACTGCCTCCAACTCTTGTGAGGAGGGGAAGGTTTATGTAGTTATAGGAAGAGTTCAATCCGTTGTAATGGGTGATGTCACCATGACACTAATATTTATGCATGCCACACTTATGTGCGAGTACCAAAGAAATTTATTTAAAAAAATAAATAGCATTTTCTTGTGTAGAACAATATACTAGATTACTGCAAATATAACTCATACCGTTTAAAACTGTCAGCTTTACTGGTGTCTATCATGTGTTTGCTTTTGACAAGTTGCTTAACACTGGCAAATTTGTAATTATAACGGTTATATTTTCATATCTATTTCATATAACGTTGGAATGATACTGTTCTGGAAAGAAAATTGATATGTCAATTGGATGAAAGTTTTAATGTCACATGCTCAGTGCTTAAAAGAAGACTACCTGGAAGAACAAAAAGAGCTCGAATTTTTGCTTTTTCGTCAAGAATTATGTGCACTCTTTGCTCGTATGTGACCAGAAAATTTCAGCTGTCTCTTCCTAATGTTAAGTATAAATGTCCTTAACATCAGAAAAGGACAAGAGCTCCAAATAATAAAAAATTATGGAGAGCCATGTTTGCCAACGTTATAAAGGGAGACATTACATGGGAGAAATATCTGCAATCTTACTGCCACAACTAACTGCAAAGAAGTATTTTTTCTAACTACTAACTTGATGCTACAATTTCCTCATGCACGTTTGAAGGTCCGCGTATTAAATATTTACAAGCTGTCTCGTGGAATCCGCATCCTTACATTGTAATTGTTCTTTCTGATGCCAGGTTTTCTCTTTCTTTAATTATCTATAATTTTGGCGGAGTTTATATTGAAGCCGTTATATCTACTGAAATTCATCGTTAGAAACATTTGAAACTATAAACATAATAATGCTGATAGAATTTAACTGTTTTATAAGCTTTAACATTATGATAATGAATAATTTAATATTTTCTATTTTTGTGTATTCTTCTTTAATTTAAAAATTCTTCCTAACTTTTGATAAAGATTGTAATAAGTATTTAATGTGGTCAAAGTTTTACACGTTCTAATTCAAGGTACTATGCATTTAGAATCTTGGCCGTAATATTGTTTTCTAGAAATCGTCTCCAATATATGGCAAACAGTGGCCAACATATGAAAGATCTCCTTTTAAAAACGAAATGCATAAAAATTATAAACCTTTGTTTAAACAGCAATGAAATAATATTTTTTTAATATGAGATACCTTTAAAACATGGAATATATTTCTGTCGCTCTCCGTACAATTAATATTTTCTGATTAAATTTTCATATACAATAGTATACAGGTATTGCGTGTATGAGAGTACGCATTAATCCAGCATCTTCATTAATCGCTTCCAGCAAGTCCTCCCTTTCTAATGCCATGGTAATGAATAGATTGGAAACATACATTTTCATCAGGATGATATACGAATATAAACGTGATAGCAGTAAGAGAGGGATTATTAGGCTTTTTCATAAAAGATGTCCATAATTCAGCAATGTTCGGTGATGAGAAAATATATCAAAAGGTTTTGTATATGGGGAAAAGAAAACACATGTAATATTTTCTGCAATGCTTATGAGAAATGTTTGCATGAAATAAGATAAAACACAAACACCCATAGATATTTATAGATAGATATTCGTGGGGAAAAATTGGCAGATTTTTTTCACTGGGAAATATATAATATACATAAATATGCATATGCATACATACACACATACACACCAAACACGCACACATATACAGTGGATCCTGTCATATGCGACTACCACTACTGCCATCAAAACCTTGTCGCATACGGCAGGTGGTCGCTCACTAAAGGCTCATAGTCATGACCTATTTACGCCAGTAACGTATATTCCACTCCTCCAAATGTATATATTAGAATTTTACAATGTAATCTGGGAACAAATAAATGAGAACAATAAGAAAATCGCTTATCTTTAAAGAAATTTATTCAGCATAATTCATTTAAAAATTAAAAAAAACATATTTACAACGATCCACATGAGACCAAAATATTTATTCACAAAAAATATTTATTAAGTGGGCTTTGAAAAAAAAATACGGTTTCAGTTTTTTCCTTACAAGTGAGTGATAACAAAAGATTATCTGCGAGAATACTTGAAAAAATAAAACATACAAAAAACTCACAGTGATCGTGGTTGGGGGTAGAGAAACAGAGAGATAGAGATAGATATACCCAGATAGAAAAAAATAGATAGATACACAAAAAAATAAAGGAACGAAAGAGATGGACATTTGAGAAAAGGGACATAATTGTGATTTTCCTAATTCCTGAATTTATCCAAATCAGTACAGAGACTGAAAATCCCTTGAACATGACCGTGAGGTGAACTCAGGCAATGTAGATTTCAACAAGAAATAACAGCTTGAGACAACACTACAATAACAAAACAATGAGGAAGTTTTCCTGACTTAGATCAAAGCAAAATGAAATACATTACTGAATTAGTTTTTCCTAATTTAGTAATTCGCAGTATACGACCAAAATGGATTTTTTGAAAGAGGTCGATTGATCAATGATTTTCACTCGTTGTTGTTAGGCGCTGGTCGCGTTCTAGAGGTGGTCGCGTTCTGGAGGTGGTTGCTCACTGAGGCGCAATTAACATTAACAAATCATCCGAGCATAGAAAAACGGTCGTTAAAAACAGGTGGTCGCTGACGAAATAGGGTTGCATACGTAAGGTTCCACTGTATATGCATATATACATACACACACATAGATATATATGCACACATACACCCTTGTGCATACTGAATGAAACAAAACGAATAATATCTTCCTAGTGTCTTCCCAATATTCCTTGATCACGCATTTTTCGTCTCTTGGCGTTCTTTTTTCTCTTTCGACCGTTTTTTGCTTTACGTTTTGAACCGATGGATCTAGTTGCTTTCTATACCTTGATGATCCGACTGACATTTGAAAAGCTGACATTAACAATATTTGCAGTCTTTCTGGAAGTTTTGGCAGTGTGCTCGTGCTGCGTTACAATTTTTGTACACTTCCTTGGAGTAACGACAATGGAAGAAAATGGCCATGAGACGATTAATCTACAGTCGAGACAATAGTGTCTGGGAGTGATAAAAAATCTCATGCAAGCACGGATAAATCAATCTTTTGTAAGCCAAACAAATTTCAGCATACACTCCGAAAATTGATTCATATTGCTGCACCCAACTGCAAATGACCTAAACTGAGAAAAAATAGAAATCGATTGCAACTTCTTTTTCTATTTGCCCTGTCCCTTCAGGACGTAGGCGATCATGGCTTTCCTCGTTTACCTGTCCCTGGTGGCTCTGAGCACGCCTTCTCCTGTTACACCGTGCAATGCTCGTTCTGTCATCCACCTGATTAGGTCCTTCAAATATATTATCCTTTGCTTTCCCGTCTTTTTTCCCTCTGTCTTGCCTGTTAGTATCAGGTTCTCCAGACACTCCTGCCTCATTGCGTGTCCAAGAAACTTCAACTATCTCTTCCTGATGCTCAGTATTAATTTCCGTTTTGTTTCCATCATTTCCAAGACCTCATCATGCTCGATCGGAGTCTAAATCTGACCGCATTGTGGAAGAAAGAAACTAAAGCAATTGTTCAAATTAATTTGCACAAGGGTATATATATATATATATATATAATTTATTTGTTTGAATATTTTCTTTAATTAATACTCGTATTTGAGTAGATATTCTGTTTTTAAGCAAACAGTATATTTATATTTGTATTTCTACCAGCCTGATTATTTACGATAACTTTTGTTACGAAAATTTGTGTCATTTGGCAGGATTTAAAACTGTGACCCCTATCAACATAGGGAAAACCACCAATTGATCTGGCGTGTCTTAGACCGCACGACCACGAATGATTACACAATCCAGTCGAAGACAAATCCAACTTTATGCAACACAATTTTCGAATATGGACTTAATATAATATTCAACCATAGATGTGGTTGAATGACGACAACTATTGTGCATGAGTGATATTATTATTAAAGATTGATGAATGATAATATTAAATAAACATTGTTAAAGTATAAAAAATGATAAACGATTGCATGATAAATTTAATGTTGAATACCGCATGCAAATATGTTAGAAAGAAATAAAATACATGCAGTTGATTAAAAAACAATAAAAATTTCATTATTTATAATTAATTCTAATAATATATTCTGATGATGATAAAAATGATAAATAATAAGCAAAGTTTGATTGACAAAATGGATAAAAGATATCATCAGAATTTAAAAGTTGAAAACCGCATGCAAAAATATTAAACAGAAAAGCGATTAATAAAGAACAAGATGTATTATTAGAAGCGTTAATGATTCACTTATGCATTTATGTAGTTAGTCTCTCTTTTCGAATATTTGGATGTATCTTTTTTTTCTACCAAACCAAAATTCAAAGTAATTTTTCAAGATTTAGGTAAGGAGATTTCCTATCTAACTCTATAAATTGTTTGAATTTGTTTGAGAACTGAATTAGTGTTGCAGCTTGAAAGCTGCCTAGACAAACTCAGTGTCGGACTATATTCACCAGTGTCGGAGGTGAAGTATCTCTTAATACTTCGCTTAGCTTTTTAAATGTATCATTAGCCACCCTTAGGATTTCAATGTCACACTTTCCGTTCTCTGATACCTACCAGATATTTAAAATTATATATCAGTTTGATTCGAGTATCCAAAACAACGTGTTTTGAAAGTAACAATTTTACAAAATGCGGGTTCTGTAAAGTACAGTAAAATGAAAAAAAAAACAACAACGATGAAGAATATTTGACAAACGCAATCTATTAAGACAAAAATGATTCACATAGAATCATGTAAAAAAAGCATCAAAATTTTTTTTACAAATGCTCCGTGAAAGACGATAAAGAATGATTTTAAAAGACATCTAAATTATAAATATATACGGACAAGTAACGTATTTAGCAGATATATACGGACAGGTAACGAATTCAGCAGATATACGAAGATAAAAAGGGAAGTAAGACAAGGATGTGTCTTTTCGCCGGATCTATTCAACTTGTAAAGCGAGATTATTCTGAGGACCGTAAGATGTTATGCCAGGATTTGTCATCGGAGGCCACAATTTGAACAACATATGGTATGCAGATGATACAGTGCTGATAGCAGACTCAGAAAGGTAACTACAAGACCTCCTACAGAATGTAGCTGAAGAGAGTGACAAGAAAGGACTACAAATAAAATGCAAGAGAACCAAATGCATGTTCATCAGCGAAAAGAGCAGCCCAAAATCCTAAAATACATGTGAGGGACACTAAAATCAAACATGTACAAATGTTTCAGTGCATGCGATGTTTTCTAACAGAAGTCGGAAAGTGCGACACAGAGATCCAAAGGCGAATTGGTATGGCAAAAACGCATTCCAGAAGCTGAGTAGAGTTCTGAGAGACAAAGAAATCTCGCTAGAAACAAAGAAGTGAGTACTGGATTGCTATGTGATATGAGTTCTTAAATATACCGGTAAACGCTGGACAATATCATCAAAGATGGAGAAAAAACCTGAAGCAACTGAAATGTGGTTTTACAGAAGGATGCTGCGGATATCATGGATCGAGCATGTCAGCAATGACAAGGTTTTAGAAAGAATGGAAACGAAAAGGAAATGAATTCTGAGCATTAGGAAGAAACAGCTAAATCTCCTGTGACATGCAACGAGGAAGGGGGCTTGGATAACCTGATAATCAGTCAGTTAAGTGCCATACGTGATACACGCTTGGGCGATCATGTCTCGAAAGAGACATGACTGATTGGGCAGAAGATTATCCCGCAGTAGGTTGCCATTGCTTTCTGCGGTAGACTGGTTGCCGACCAAGGCAATAGAACCCAATCTGTCCTGTTATTTGACCAATAATTGGAAGGAATAGACGGATTAATACCTTTCCTAAGGGTATTTGCGTGTATGTGAATGCAAGGAATTCAACTGGAATTCGAACTCGGCTCTACCGATTTCTCGTTCCGAGCCGATATCCACTGCACCACAACGCACATCCTAATAACCTGATAATAACAGGCCAGATAGAGAATAAGAGAGACAGGGGAAATCAGCGTGTAACGAACTTGACTGGCTTGAGCAGGTAGATGGCTGAACGGAGGTTGCGTCGTGTAACAGGAGAAAGCGTGTTAAATGCCACGAGGGATAGGGAGACGTGGAAGGCCATGATCGCCTACATCCTGAAAGGACAAGGCATATGAAAGAAGAAGAAGAAGAAGGAGAAGATTTCGGAATTTCTAGGATAAGGTGTTATCATTATTTATACTATTTACATACGTATTATTGTCTGCTATGCTGGCGAAATCGTCTTGTGTCAGACATAATTCATTGCACCATATTTGAATAAATCAGAAGTTTGAACAAACGATAAAAGTGTCTCGATTGTATTAATAAGTGTAAATTTATTTAACGCGGAGCATGGCATCAATTTTGTTGTTTGGGAAAACATTTCTGTCTGAGTGTTCTGCTTAATGTTTTTTCTTTTTAATGTGAGTAAGCCCGGATTTTCTGTGCAACAATTTTTATGAAATTCGACATTATCGTCTTTGTCTATGTTTGGGACAATAGTAAGTAGATTTAAACGGTTGTTCATGAATTCAGTGACATAGTATTTTCAAGTTTCATTCCTGTGTCGGGAAGTGTGTACTTGGGTTCAGTAGAAACAGAGGCTAGCTATAATTGAGCAGTGAAGAAGAATTGAACGACAGATTTATTTTACCTAGACTGTGGAACGAGAACTGTGAAAATACAACGGAGTTCTTTTCTGTGTTTCACCGAGCAGACAAATCAATCTCCAAATTTTGTTTCACCTCACCTTCGCGCAGGTTTGTACATTGACTGGTTAAAAAATAAATCAAACACTGTACGTTCATAAGAAACTGATGATGAAATTCAACTTGGAGACAAGAATCCGGAGAAACAGGACGCCCCTTTAAAGTAAAGCTACAAGAACATTGCAAGGCCATAACACATAGGCAGATAAAAAAAAATCAGGTGTAGCTGACTATATATGGGGGTAAAAAGTGGAGCACCGTCCCCAATGAGATAAAAGTGAGATAATAGATAGATAACGCCACCGGAAACTACGTAAACTTAAGAAATAAGCACATATGCTATTGTACAAAAATCTCCTAAGCCGACCAAGTATAGAGATGAATACAATAGAGCAACTAGTAATATGGAGTACCAGAGAAAATCATTATGTCAAAATTGCAATATGAGCTCTGGTAAAAATGATTGCCGAACATTAGTAACATGCCAATTTGCCTTCGGATCTCGGTGTCGCCGTTTCCGTCTTCCGTTAGAACACTTCCCAAGTACTTACATTTTTGTACTTGATTTTAGTATCCCCAACTTGTAATTTGAATTTTGGGTTCCTCTGCTTACTGATGACCATACGTTCGGTTTTCTTGTCGTTTATTTGTAGTCCTTTTTTTCGACGTTTTTCGCCTACCTAAGATCTTGTAGTTTTCTTTCTGTGTCAGCTATCAACACTGTATCATCTGCGCATCTTATATTGTTCAGATTAAAACTTCTAGGGTCCTCAAAATTGTCTCACTGTACAAGATGAATAGATCCTGGGAAAATACACTTCCCTCTTTTACGCCCTTTTCTATTTTCTGAATTAGTTTCCTGTCCATAAGCAGGCCGTTTGCTGCCAAAATAGGTTCTTGACTACTCTAAAGTCTTTGCCAAATATGTCGAGGTTGCTGAGCATTTCTATCAATTCTTTGTGGCGTATTTTGTCGAACGCCTTGGCATAGTTTACAAAACACAGGTAAATATATTTTTTCATTTCTATCGCCCTTTCTGATAGCATCCTAAGCATTAATATTGCGTTCCTTGTTCCAGTGACATTGACTGTTCTTGTCACATTTCCGTTCTTCGTATTTTATTAATCAGGATTTGGAAAATGAGTTTCATTATGTGGCTCATAGCTCGATGTGATAGATTTGTTTGGGTTGGAATTTTTCATTCAAGTTATTTCCTAATTTTTCATATTGCATGAAATATTACATTACTTCACCATTTTTCTATTGGTTCATTCCTAATGAATCTAACTTATGTCTAGCTAATACGTAAAGAAAAAAGAAATAATATAAAGTCCGTATTAAAAAAACGAATAATTTTTTTCAAATAGAATGTAATACAAACTCACACTCATCGATAATTCCGTAAATTCTTAATCATCAAGTCGGTAACATAGCAGGTACTTATTATCATACATACATGCAGAAAACAATTCATTTTTCAGACAGTCTATTCTCTTGAGAAAATCCTAAAATTCCTATTTTCTTTTCCAGACACAAGCTACATCATTTAAATCTCAGCGACGCATGCAAATATTTTCCTTAAAAACAACCATTACCCCTACGGTCTGTGTTTTTAGATTTCACTTCCCACAAATGCACAAAAAGCTTTGTATTGCTAGCGTATCGATTTCTCGTAAACTATTTTGTGGTTGTAGCATGTAGGTTTTAATGGCAGTATGGTACCCACAAATGTAGGACATAATTGGACTGTAATTTGCTTCTCACAGTTGTTTCCTAAACTATATTAATAATTATACATTTACATTGCTCCACTGGTCAAAGAGTAGTTATTTCTATTAAAGCAGTCATTAAGGAAATTGAAATTGTATCATGTAGAGAAAATTATTTACTTTTGGGCTGTGATTACTCTGTACATGCAGTAAAAAGTTTAATTCTATCACTTGTCTCATTTGCACATAGAAATTGAAACAAATTTGGCCAAGCTCGATGACGCATTTAATCAATTTATTGAATTATAATGCTGCTAAGAAATCGATGCTGCACTATATAAAAAAAAACTCATCCATCGATAAACGGGCTACTTTTAAACTAATTTAGTTTATCTAACTGCAGTTTCTAGTAATATGTGTTTCTTTGACCATCATATCGGAATACAAAACATCATTCAAGAAAAAATGTAAACAAATATATATACACCCTTGTGCAAAGAAATTGAAACAAAACGAATATTGTCTTCCTAGGATCTTTCACACTTTCCCTGATCACGTATACGTCGTCTCTTGGCGTTGTTTTTCTTTTTCAACCGCATTTTACTTTACGTTTTGGACTGATGGATTCAGTTGGTTTCTTCACCTTTATGACACGACTAAGAGTTGCAAGGCTGACACCAACAATATCTTCAATCTCTCTATAAGGCTAGCCTGTGTGTTCCAACAGCGTTAATATATTTGTGCGCTTTCTTGGCGAAACGTACATCGCAGACAATATCCATAAGGCAACTAATCAGTAGCGTCTAGACGTGATAAAAATCGGATGCAATCACGGATGACGCAACAGTTTTTAAGGCCAAACAAATTTCATCATAAATCCTGAAAATAGATTCATATTACTGCACACCACTTCAAATGACCTAAACTGAGGAAATCAAAAATTGATTACACCCTGAACTCTAGTGGGTTTAAAACTGACCGCATTGTAAAAGAAAGCAAAATAATGGTGTCATTTCAATTAATTTGAACAAGAGTGTTTATGTGCTTATATTTATTGGTGCATTTATATTCATGTTTTAAATAGTTTAAGACGTTATCTTTCTCAGTTTATTATTTAATTTCTTATATGAATAAATATCCACATAATTTTATTTAAAACTACCATTCCTATCTTGGCTGATACAAATGTTATTGTCGATGATGTTTTGGCCATGTACCTTCTGTCCCTTCTGGAGGATGTGCGTTGTGGTACAGTGGATATCGGCTCGGAACGAGAAACCGGGGAGCCGAGTTCGAATTTCAGCTGAATCCATTGTATTCACTTACGCGCAAATACCCTTGGGAAAGGTATTAATCCGTCTTTTCCTGCCAGTTATGGATTAAATAGCAGGACAGATTGGGTTCTATAGCCTTGGTCGGCAACCAGTCTATCGCAGAAAGCAATGGCAATCTACTGCGGGATAATCTTCTGCCCAGTCAGTCATGTCTCTTTCGAGTATCACGTATGGCACTGAACTGACTGACTTACGTTCTGTCCATTATCAGGTGTTCATTGTTTGAATATTGTGTTATTTTGACCTTGTGATGCTATTACTTTTCGCTCCTGTTAAAGTAGAGTTGCACTGATTGATACAGATGAAAGTATTGCGTTTATAAATAAACCCATTATCCTAAAGACATAGGTGGTCTGTTTTGGTCATTTTATATTTTATGTTAGATGGTTTTGACAGATTTGTTTTGTGCATATATATATATATATATATATATATATATATATATATATATTCGTTGAAGTATGAGGCATATAAAGCTGCAGAGGAGAGGAAACGTCTTAGAAAGTGTTTGTGAAGAGAATGAATATCAACGAAAGAAATTTAATGTCTTTCATCAATCTTGAATATACACGCATGCAAACTTATGGATAGTTGAGAACTTTGATTTCGCTTTTTCTTCAATTTTCTTCATTGATTTTGATGCAATTTTGTGTGTGTGCAGTTCTATATTTTAGTGATAAAAATCTGATACGGGTCATCAAGTTCTGTTTGTTGGTTTTGTATCATCAGAATTTATAATTATTATTTTTCGCAATGGCTCTAGATTTTTTTTCCTAAATTTAGAGCGCTTTTGTGTGTGTGTGCGTGTGCGTGTGCGTGTGTGTGTGTGTGTGTGTGTGTGTGTGTGTGTGTGTGTGTGTGTGTGTGTGTGTGTGTGTTGTTTTGTTTTGTTAGGGGAAGACTTTTGTCTTTTTATAAATAAAAATAGTAGAAAAAATTCAATCAAATTTTGCGAGTCAGTGTAAGAAATTTAATGGCCAATGGAAAGTGAGAGTTTCTGAGTAAAAAATTACAAGCCGGGATGACAATAGCCAGCAAACAAACACGCACACGCATGAAATTTTTGACCTACTCACCAACCACTTATCTATGTATACACGGTGTTTTCTGCCGTCAGAAAGACAAACGAATTTCGATATGTGAATTCGAATTCACAAATTTATTCGCCTGAAGAAAGTGAACATTTTACTCGAAACACTTCAAGCAACACAAGGACCATTGTGGACACTTAATGTATTATACAAAAGGCACATAATATTAATAATAAGAAGAACAATACATTTACATTTTAAACAAAATTTTCACGGTTTCTAATACTTTTTTCAACTGTATAATAAATGTATAACATCCGTTTCTTTTATGTTTGATGTTATTTTAAGACTATTCAAAAGCAAGTGGAAACTAGATCTCGACATATACTATATATTACGCTAATAGATATATGTCTCCGATTCTTGTTAGTTTATCGTTTTTACAGAAAAATTCAGTCTTTACAGGTGAAACCAAAGGTTAAATCTAAGTGTAATCATTAATAATTATTTAATGTTTAAACAATCAATATAAAACCAACACCTGGAGAACAAGAAACACATGTCAGTCATGGGATTCAATAGATTTTTTTTCACTTGAAAAATATGTGCGTTCAAACAAATTGTGGTATGCCCTAAGTTTCTTGACGTATCTAAATGTAAACACCAGCAAATAAAAGCTGAACCTCTAAACCTTTGGCGCATTTCATCTTTTGATGTTAAATTAAGAAGATCGGCCGATTACGCTAACATGGTTTCTACCTTTGTGCATCGAAATGCTTTATAGAATAATTGATTTCTTGACGCTTTATCTTCAAAGAACAAAAGGATTTTGAAAATAAAAACATTTAAAATAATAAGAGGAGTTAGTCAAGACTAGCGAAATAGTATTGTACATAATTTTTATCCGTGGTTATCTGAATCCAGAAAATACTTTCTTATGGTAATACATCCGGATATTTTTCATTTAGCAAATTTATCGTTCTGGAAAATCTGCTATTGTCAAATTTTCTACTTTACACAATTGACAGACATCACTATTTCTGTAAGATTGGCATCTTTTTTTAATATACTTCAGGTTACATTAGATTTTATTTTAATTGTTTATTTATATTTCCACACATGTAGAATATACTAAATATTTAAGCCCTGCATGTTAAACTTTTATATTTTTTCCTCCAAATACAACTGTTTTCTAATTAGACTTTATCAATAATGTGTTTGATTATAAATACACTACCGGCAATAATATTTAGGTAACACCAGTTTTTTTAAAAAATGATGTATTCCATTCTATTTTGAATATTTATTGCAGGGTGGAAAATTCTAAATGAAAATAAAATGTTATTATTACTTTGCAAAATTTTGTAAGGCAGCCAGAAATCCTTAGCTTCGGCAGCCTATAAAAAGAAGAGACTAGCATGTAGAAGCGAGCACAAAAACTTTGACACAAGAACAGTTTATTTGATGCCCATATTATCGTGCAGTATTAAAAACGAACCATTCTACTTTCATGTAGAATTATCCACTTATCAATAAATACTAAAAATAGTACGAAATAATTAATTTCTTTAAAAAAACTGTGGTAGCCTTATAATTATGGCCAGATATATATATGAACAATGTCTTGATACTACAGAGTTATATCATAGCCTTTAATAGAACTGTTGTTAGCATCTTAACACTAGAATAGCAAATAACTAAAAAAAAGATTTCGGCCAAAATTTTGCCAGAGATTAATCTTTAGCGAAGACAATTATTTTATTTTTTGTATCACCGAAAAACACTTTTAAGAAATGCAATATTGAGAACATACTGGCAAAAGGTTAAAATATAATATTTTCTTCAAACGAATTTAGAAAATAAATTCAATTTGCAAAAAAAAAATAAAAAATAAAGAAACGAACAAAAAATAAACTTCAAATTAACATTTTTCATATGATACGGTGTTGACACTTGCCCAAATTACTGAAGTAGTTACAAACTTAAAAGAGCTATTATTTGCAGGGAAAAAGAGATTCATTTTCGTTCTCTAACTCTTTTAGGTGAAATTCAATCCTTCTTCCAAGTCAATTTCTTCAGAGAGTTTTTTTATCAATTTTTATCGTTTTTTTATTTTACAAATAATTTTTTTTTGCATTTGAGTGTAGATAATTTTATATTTCAATTGTCTTCAGAGGTTATTGAATCATTTTGTCCCCTAGAAATATTTTTAGTTAGTATTGTAAAAGGACTAATTGTTTCCACCAAAAATTGATCTTAGGTACGCAGTATGGTTCTTTAGATAATTGCCATTTTAATATTAGGGGGTGTCAGAGCTATATATAATAATTTTAATAATAATTAAATATATATATATATATATATATATATATATATATATATATATATGGGTGTGTGTGTGAATGTGTGTGTATGGATAGACAGAGAGTGGAGTTAGGTATACGAATATACAGACAGTATGAATATGCATACAGACTGTTAAATGCCATACGTAATACGAAAAAGACATGACTGACTGGGTAGAAGATTATCCCGCAATAGGTTGCTATTATTTTCTGTGGTAGACTGGTTGCCAACCAAGGCTATAGAACACAATCTGCCCTGTTATTTAACCCATAACTGGAGGGAAGAGACGGATTAATATCTTTCCCAGGGGTATTTGCGCGTAAGTGATTGCAGGGGAATCAACTGGTATTAGAACTCGGCTCCTCGATTTCTCGTTCCGAGCCGATATCCAATGCACCATGACGCACATCCATATGATACGAATCTACAGTCACGTTTAAAAACTGCATGTATGTACGAACAGACCTTGTAATAGAATAAAAAGTATATTCATGGAATTGAAACTATTTTGTATATACTTTCTGTTTCCATGGCATTTCTGCTGTATTTCAACATGCTCATTTGGTAAATGTACATGAGTTCCTCAAAAAAGCTTTACATTAACATAATTCGTCATGCGAGATTTTGTATTCCATATTTATTCATAATGTATTTTTATAAATGTTAAAAGTAAAACAAAAAATAATATCATCATTGCTAATGGCTAAAAGTAAAGCCGAAAGCACTCAAACATACAGAACACTTGCACAATTTGTAATTAATGTCCAGAAAATAAGAAAACTTTAAGAACTGAATAAAATTTAAATAAAAAATCAATCCGCAGAAACTTGTATACAATAAAGAGTGACACCCAAAGACACAATTATATATATATATATATATATATATATATATATATATATATAATATTAACTATAGCAACAACAATACCAAGAGTAAGAGAACTAACTCTACCAAAATTACTATTGATCAAGCTATAATTTATATCGTCTTGTATAACCCTCCGAGAACAAACTCGGAGGGAAAATAAGGGGAAGCAAAAAAAGAAACAAACGAAATACATAAACAAAAGGTCATCCAACTTCCCTGACAAGCCGTTGTTGGTTCTGGCTTAGATTTTCTGTCTTCATATATATATATATATATATATATATATATATATATATATATATATCAAGTTTCGATCCTGGCCAAAGGCAATTGGATTTATCTAGCCACACTGATGAGCTGAAATAAAGTAAAACAGGCTTGTATGTGTATGATTAATATATTATGCTCGCATAACGATTGAGCTCTTTAGAGAAGAAAAATTTAACAGGTGACAATTCTGCGATATATGCGTTAATCTTTAGAAATGAATTGAATTCTTTTGGTGTCTGGCGTGTATATACATTGCTTATATACAACACGTTAAAATTTCAATTTTCTGATTCCATGCGCCTATGGTTTAGGGAGTAGCGACTCCGACTGACACCAAATCGCTCGAGTTTCTTTTCCGGCCACAAGTAAGTGGAGTTGTCTAGCCACATTGATGAGCTGTAACACAGTGAAACAGGCTTTTATGCGGATGACTAATGTATATATATATATATATATATATCGTGTCTGTGCAAATAATCCTATAAATAGTAGTATTCATTTTTTTTTAAATAACGATAGCATTCTATCAAAAATACACTGAAAAACATAAGATTCAAAGCTGAACATGAAAGACCATAAATATGAACAGTGATCCCAAAATATATTAAATACGTAGCCCAAGACAAAACACATGTCTGTAAAATGAAGAAATTTAGAATGACAAAAAAATTTTAATCGCCATCCAAATACGTGACAGAAAGAAAAACGCGAAAGAATACAAATACCATCGAACTAAGTAGGCATCTGATTGGCAGGTTGGGAAAAACATGGAACAACCTCTTAATTGCTATTGTTCTCAGATTCACCCTGACCCGGAGTGGTAGCAGATGTTAGAGCCCTAGTTATCGGCAAATATTTAACCCTTCAACCCCAAACTGTGGTCAAAAAGTATAAGTATGAAAGTATAAGGATACACTTTTATAGAAATATATACAATTTTGAATAAACAATTATTGCCATAACAAATTTGAAAGGAAAAAAATTATTCTCAGCAAAACATTTTTAAATACAAATCTAGAAAACATTTTCAGTTTTCTAAAATCAAAAAGGATAAAAACAAAAAAGAAATTCATTAAAATCTGAATAAATCAGCCTTCTCACTATAACCGAACATTAAAAAAAATTACCTTAAAACCCTACATTTTTGGGATTAACTAACCCATAGAGGTGTTGATATGCCGTTAAACAGAACTCAAACTCTGCTCCGATGTATTTAGCTCCCTGGTGTCCCCTATAAATTAATTTACGCGAGCCACAAAATGAGCAACTAGGTCCCACCGTTTTACTGTGAAACCAATAAAATGTAAACGCAAACTCCAACAGGATGTTTTCTCGCACTTCCCGCCTGTGGAATTCCCTTCCGTATACTTGCTTCTCTGACAGCTACAATAACCAAGAATTTAAATGTAAAGTCAATAGCCATCTCCTATCTCACTAACCTGCATTTTTTCTCTCTCTCTCTCTTATACTCCTTTCTCTGTCCACTTCACTCTCATCAGTATACTCATCCTTCTCTTACTCACTTCCTGAAACCCCCTATAACCTGTCACGCTTTCTCATAACTTTCTTCCCGTGTAACCCCCTGCAAAACAGTGGCAGTAAAATGCCTTGCTTGGGGCAATATGATTATAAAAAAATGAAGCCAATGAGTATATTTGAACAGGACGATGTTCCTTAAATTCAACGGATGTGCTTTACTTTATCGATTAAGAAAAAAAGTAAATAAATATCTCAGATTTCGAAAACAATAAATTATTAGAATATTCCGTAGCTTCTCCAGACATAGATCCAAAGTAATATATATCATTATGAGAAGTAATATTGCGTATGGTGATTACTAGGAAGCAAAAATCTACTGCAATTAGTCTTTATATTTAAATCAATGACAAAGTTATGAAAACGATGCGACGGAAGACCTCTAAATACATCATATTGTCAACAAGCCCACGAAAGTATGCAAAATATCTTTGTTATTTTTTTATTTTTGCTGAGGTTTACGTTAATCAAGTATATGATTCGATGAGATGTATAATTTTAATTCATTTATGAATAACAATCTAGGCTATAGAATCTGACAAACATGTCGTTAAAAACATTTCTGGGAAAGCTTGGTAGTATAAGCTGAATGTCTTATGGCTACAGTGTTCCTGTAAATGCAAGTATTTCCCGAAAGTTTTCACTACATTTTCATTGTAAAAAGACTTTGGCGTGCATACTAGGTTACATCATCTATGCATGATAGATAGATAGATAGATAGATAGATAGATAGATAGATAGATAGATAGATAGATAGATAGATAGATAGATAGATTTGAATAGGTTAACATATACATTTATTAATATGTTGAGGAAAATTGCGTTAACGACCCTAAAGCCGTACAGCAAATTCCAATAATGGCGCTCTGAAATGTACTCAGGATTTATCCAACGCTTTCTGAGACAGCAGAGTCCATAAAGTTGATGCCCATGGCAATAATTATGTAAGATTTGAAACAACATAAAATATAACAGATATATAAATATATAAACCCCATATATACATAACGAGAGTCTAAGAAACAGGAAAAAAGAGAGACTATATTTTTTATTAAGTAACTATACCAAATATTTTTCTACCTTAATTCAAATTCACCGCATGTTATTTGCAAAAACATTCTGATGTTTGATTTTATCTTAAGTGATATCTTTCATCTGGACATGCAATACGCACACAGCCAATCGAACCCGTATTCTGCCAAAGGCGCAAGTATTTCCCAATTAACATGAGTGGACAAATTCTGAGGCGCACAAGATTCACGCTTCCCTGGGAACGTATAAATATATGAATATTTATTTTTATTTGAAACAGGCAAAAATAAACTCTCGGATATACATCCTTTCAAATCATACAAAACCTTCATGCCTGTTTGTAATCTTTGCATCTAAGTG